>DVOY01000482.1:0-11398 GCA_018237585.1 Apyrrothrix maculosa | reverse complement strand
TTAGAAAAACAAACCTAAATGTCAATCTTCCTAAGCCCTTAACACAGGAAGATTACACGATAGTGTACACACTACTGCTAAACCATTGTTGGCAAAATGTTATGAAAGTTTCACAAAAGTTCGAAGGCTATCAGAGACAAGCTGTTTAAACAATATGATTTTGTAAAATAGTATTTACATATAATACTTTTTAATTTTTTTAGATTAGAATTTCATAAACGATTTCTGCAGAGTAACACCTTATTCGATTAACCGACAAACCGAAGACAAACTGCGATGGCGCTCATTCGGGCAGGCATGGTTATGTGTTGCAGTGAACACAGGACAGGCTCATAATGATGACTCTATTAATTTTATGGAGAGCATTTTCTTCACGTAAAACAAGACAAAGTCGCAGGAGTGCACTAGCTACTAATTTATCCAATACCTGGACACAAATAAATGTTCAATATTATCTTAAACCAATCTCTGGCCGGGTGCTTGCTCTGATATAATCTGAGACGCATCTGTCACGTCTTATTAATGGTATGGCACAAATAGAGAGCAGCAGGCGTGAGACAAAAAGATTTTTCCAGTTCAGAAAATGAGTATTTCTTTTTGATATTCTATTTTTATTTGAGTAATCCTTATCGATGAATACACATAGTAAAGTATTATGATTCGTGAAGGTTTCGCCAGCGTCATAATAACACTTTCTATTATTTTCATTAAGTGGTCACCTTTCAAAGAAACATAATGCAAGTTTATAAAGTTTAAATTTTGTACTTAACGCTTTTTTGGATGCTCGTAGGAAGAAATGCTATTTGATTTTGCATGCGCATATTGACTGACTCTAGTGACCACTCATTTAGCATGCAAGGCTTTTTGCTAGTTTTTTGACTTTACATTAAAAATAACATTTACATCCTCATTATTGAGATTAATTAAGATAAATAAACAATATTGAAAAAACTTCGGTAAAGATAATTCATTACGGCTTACCATCCATATGTAACGCAACATCACACCTGTAATCCCTGAAGAGATAGGCAGATGAGTGTAGTACACTCTCACGTTTCACCAGTTACGTTTATGTCCAAATTTGGAATAGGTGGTGAGTCTATTGCCATACATCGGGCACAAATCCAGACTCCGAACCACTAGCAGAAATTTTAATCTTAGAAAAATCCAATAGTACTCTCCCCGGTATTTGAACCGAGGACCTCTCGATCGGCAGTCGCGCTTGCAATCAACACGACCAACGAGGCAGTCGATATGTGAGATAATCATATGTAAGATAAATTTAAGACGCCTAAATTCCCAACTTGTACTCAACAACATGCTTACCCTTTAGAATGTAGTCCAGCGTACTTACGCTACCGATGCGATATGAATTCACGATATGCACGAAGCAGTGAAAAACACAGCACGTGACATACCAACAGCACAGCCAAATCATTCGACTGAAAATTAGTTTCTGAATCTTCTCAATGAAGGTTATCAAATGGCAGTAAAATCCGCATATAAAATGCTATAAACAATTCGGTAGAAATGTTATAAAACGAATATACGCGTAGCAATTACAATCATTCGTCGTCGTAAAGGGCTCGTAGGTTGGAAAAGCAAGTAATTTTTCATCAAACCTGAATAAGAAATTCTCCTTATAATATCATGACCCTTAAAAGCCCTTGAAGTATTGACTTGTTGATCAGATACTGATATTTTTATAATATCATTTTATATTCACTTTGAACAGACATTTATTTGATTTGCTCAATATTTTTTCATGTTACAATATTGCTTTGTTTCCTTCTAGTTGGTTTCAATAAAATATTTATTTCAGTACATAATTGTACACTTCCGTAACCTCCGCAAATGTCCGTTCCAGAAATTATAACGATCGGACAGATTTCAACACGATTATCGATAATCATTTTATTGACCTCGTTAATATTTGCAGTGCACCCGACTTCCGCGATATTACGGCATATCGTAGCTCGTTTAAAATGTTCCGTATCGTTTATTCAATTTTAGATAACTTGGATATCATAAAAACGTTATATATAGATATCAAAACTGCCTTGACATTATTGCGATTTTCAATATTGTCAATTGGATCATGACGATCCTAATATGATTCCTTTCTGTTTACCTAGAACGTTATTAGTTACGTAATATCAAATTTTCAAAAATTTTCGTCAACTTTTTATATAACAAGTGATTAGTATTGTTATCAATCCTCCATTCAACCAATCAATTGTTCTCAACTTAAACATAAATCTCCTCTCAAAATGAGACTTCGTAGGGACGGCATGGCACATATTATACGTCTTTGAAGTACGTTATTGAAAAATTAAGGTATCTAGGTCTGGCTATGTCGTTTTCCTTTATGGTTATTTTACCATTGATTTTAGAATATTGGGCCATTTCGGTTAGTAGTACAGAGATAAGATAAATTTGTTAAAGATATTCAATCTACAAATGTCATTATATATCTCAGTAATGAATTGCAAATCATATATTTACCATTTGTGTCAATTTCATTTCAGAATCTCAGAGCTGATTTCAACCGGCCAAAACCATACGGTCTACTTGACCTAATGTATCCTAACCCAACCGCTGTATTATTTTTACTGAACAATATGTCAAAACAGTTTCTTGCAGCGTGGAAATTTGGTATATCTCGAGACCAAACTTGAAGAGTAAAATTTGAAGGATAAATGTTGCGTTCGCTGGGACCCAAGTGGTGGAAACAATATTACTGTCACCACGTCCGTCTCAATATAACTACCAAGTCAGCCACGTGTATCTGTTTGTGTAGCGACTCTAATTAGGGCTTAATATACCATCTGCTGACAATTATTTCTCCGCTTTTATCTCCGTATTTTTTGTCATCGTGTATTTTTAGTGGTATTTATAGATCAGTATTCTTCAACATAATGAGTTAATAATAAATAGGCAAGTAATTACTTAAATATTTCAGATAATTATAATTGTATTGTTTGTTTATTGGCTACTTCTCAATGGAAGCGTCATATCCATACCGTATATATTTTGATATTTGATACTTATACATATATTTATTTATATACAAATTACTAATTTATATTCTAATCAAAATACCGTAGATATATTTTGGTATGGATTGATTATTTAAAAAAAATGACCCAAGTTTTTTTGAAACACTTGTCAAACCCAGGAAAATTCGTTCCGTGCGCACACGAGGTCCGAAGAGAGGACGCCGGCTGACAGTTGTCACATCCACTCGCAGCGCTCCGTTGGCGCGCGTCCAAAATCGCTTCTCGCTTTTTTCGACCTGAAAAACCGTTTGCGTTACGAGCTACAGTAATTCAATGGCTAGTTCTATTAACGATTTGCGCCACCAACATCTTTTGTACTGATGTAACATAATAAGTACGTAACATCACGCCTGTGATCCCCGAAGGGGTTGGCAGAGTAGTATAGCAGGGTCACCGGTTTTACCGGTTACGTTATGTCAAAATATGGAATAGGTGGTGAGCCTATTGAGATACACCAGACACAATTCCGGAGTGAAAGTCACTACCAGAAATTCTGATTTAGAAAAATCCAATAGTCCCCGCCCGGGGATTTGAACCCAGATCAGATTTGAACCTCTCAATCGGCAGTCGCACTTGTAACCAACACGACCAACAAGGCAGTCCTCGCTGAACATGACCAGTGACTATGACCATGACATAATAATTAGTTTTTAATTTGGTTTGACATTCCTCAACTAAATGACTTTTGGAGATTTTTTCTGTACAATTTGCACTAAAAACATGTGCGCACTTTATTTAAAAGCCCACATGGGCTAAAGTTGATTATAGTCAATTTCAGCTTACTTTATTAAATTGTACTGAATATATATTTGAGTATGAAGCGAAAATCAACCGTATATCCGACGCTTGATTCAATTTTTGCGAGTTACTATTTTATGCAAAACACGCACCGCGGAACGAAGCGAGTTGGTCAACTTTATTCACTTATACAATTTTATTTTTAATTGCCCGTATAGGTGCTATAATAACTTTAACTGTAGTTATTCTAGAATCTATATAATATTTATGAGTAATATACAATTTTGCAATAGCATATTTTGAGGAAATTGAACAGAATTGAAGAGGTTTTACTAACACTTTTGTGGCAATTGAAAGATGAAGAAATGGATTTTACAGATAGTTTTACTCTTTGTTACGTACATATAAGACAAATAGAAAACAAATCAAACTTGGAAGATGATATGACGGTACAGTATTTTAATTAATCATAGAAAGGCGCAATGATTATGAAGAATCCATTGTATCACATAGCGGTACATTAAGTGCCGACTAAGTTATTCATATTTAATATCGCAAACGTAACTTAACGCATTATCTCGACACAATAGTCACAGATAACAATTTCTAGTTCAAGTCGTTCTCACATTTCATCACCTCTCACTTTATCTTTGTTTACTATAGGAGATACGAGTTAAAAAGCGTCAAAGAAAATTTCTCGCCGTTAGAAGACAATGGTGGCATTGTAAGCAATTTAGGTTAGCGCAGTTCACTCAACTTTGTACCATGCTCCTGCGGGATACACAATCCCTTCGCTACCTACTAGAAGATCCCGTTCACCGAAAACTATTGCTGCATTTTCAATGTTACAATATCCATTGCTCCATTTATTTTAGTTTAAATTCCCTCATCTCATTCTAAACCGGAATTGAATGTTGTTTTATTTATTTTATCATATTCTGTAACCATATTTAATGTTTTTGGTACAATAGTAACTCGATACCACGGAACCTCATGTGGTTTACTTGACAAACACAATATGAAGTGACTATTGACTATTCTCGTTCCCAGCGCCGGTAACTTTTTTTTTAATTTTGCATTTTCTATATCGAGGATGCGTTTCGAATTTCAAGAGGGCCGTTGTACTGTTTGTCCCTTTTAATAAATAGGAAATAATAAGGGCTCTTGGAAGCATGTATCGAATTACCCGCGGTGGTAAAAAATTGATTGACAGATGATCGGTGTCCATTGAATACATTTAATTCATTCAGCCCTTTGACATTGAACGTAAAACAAAAGGATGATGAAGTTTGGCTTCATTTGTATTGGAATTATTTTGTCTTTGTAAATGTAAACGTGCCATTACAAATTATTCCATCGACACAAGTTGAATTATTCCCTCTTTTCTGTACTCCTTTTGTTATGACATTCCAGGTGAAATGAAATCAGTATGGTCGCGCCGAGCCGAGCTTTGATGCGGTTTCTGTATAACGCGCACAAATTCACACTGATTAAGTTTTCTATTCGTAATGATTGTCTCTATTCGCGTGTATTTTGTAGGTACTAGTATAACTTATAATTATTTCAATTTCTGTCAATCGGTATGGATATTTTTACCCTCACAAACTACGCACATGTATAAAAAGAGTGTTTTGAATGTAGAAGCCCGTCAGATCTATAAGGAAATTTTATCTATCTATTACAGATATTTCGCACTTGGTAGTATCTGCTTATCCTATAAGGAACTTTACGTGGTGATAAAATAAGAATAATAATTTTGAAATTTACAATTCTTTAATCTGCAAAATTATTCCTCATACAAAAAAAATAGGTAAATTAGTATAGGTATAAAATTAACCAAGCTCAAATATGCAATAAGGCACCAATTGAAATACGCAGACCAACCATTATCATGAAATGCTACAAATTTTGTATTAAGACAAAGTAATTATTATTTCAATTGGTGCCTTATTGCATATTTGAGCTTGGTTAATTTTATACCTATACTAATTTACCTATTTTTTTTGTATGAGGAATAATTTTGCAGATTAAAGAATTGTAAATTTCAAAATTATTATTCTTATTTTATCACCACGTAAAGTTCCTTATAGGATAAGCAGATACTACCAAGTGCGAAATATCTGTAATAGATAGATAAAATTTCCTTATAGATCTGACGGGCTTCTACATTCAAAACACTCTTTTTATACATGTGCGTAGTTTGTGAGGGTAAAAATATCCATACCGATTGACAGAAATTGAAATAATTATAAGTTATACTAGTACCTACAAAATACACGCGAATAGAGACAATCATTACGAATAGAAAACTTAATCAGTGTGAATTTGTGCGCGTTATACAGAAACCGCATCAAAGCTCGGCTCGGCGCGACCATACTGATTTCATTTCACCTGGAATGTCATAACAAAAGGAGTACAGAAAAGAGGGAATAATTCAACTTGTGTCGATGGAATAATTTGTAATGGCACGTTTACATTTACAAAGACAAAATAATTCCAATACAAATGAAGCCAAACTTCATCATCCTTTTGTTTTACGTTCAATGTCAAAGGGCTGAATGAATTAAATGTATTCAATGGACACCGATCATCTGTCAATCAATTTTTTACCACCGCGGGTAATTCGATACATGCTTCCAAGAGCCCTTATTATTTCCTATTTATTAAAAGGGACAAACAGTACAACGGCCCTCTTGAAATTCGAAACGCATCCTCGATATAGAAAATGCAAAATTAAAAAAAAAGTTACCGGCGCTGGGAACGAGAATAGTCAATAGTCACTTCATATTGTGTTTGTCAAGTAAACCACATGAGGTTCCGTGGTATCGAGTTACTATTGTACCAAAAACATTAAATATGGTTACAGAATATGATAAAATAAATAAAACAACATTCAATTCCGGTTTAGAATGAGATGAGGGAATTTAAACTAAAATAAATGGAGCAATGGATATTGTAACATTGAAAATGCAGCAATAGTTTTCGGTGAACGGGATCTTCTAGTAGGTAGCGAAGGGATTGTGTATCCCGCAGGAGCATGGTACAAAGTTGAGTGAACTGCGCTAACCTAAATTGCTTACAATGCCACCATTGTCTTCTAACGGCGAGAAATTTTCTTTGACGCTTTTTAACTCGTATCTCCTATAGTAAACAAAGATAAAGTGAGAGGTGATGAAATGTGAGAACGACTTGAACTAGAAATTGTTATCTGTGACTATTGTGTCGAGATAATGCGTTAAGTTACGTTTGCGATATTAAATATGAATAACTTAGTCGGCACTTAATGTACCGCTATGTGATACAATGGATTCTTCATAATCATTGCGCCTTTCTATGATTAATTAAAATACTGTACCGTCATATCATCTTCCAAGTTTGATTTGTTTTCTATTTGTCTTATATGTACGTAACAAAGAGTAAAACTATCTGTAAAATCCATTTCTTCATCTTTCAATTGCCACAAAAGTGTTAGTAAAACCTCTTCAATTCTGTTCAATTTCCTCAAAATATGCTATTGCAAAATTGTATATTACTCATAAATATTATATAGATTCTAGAATAACTACAGTTAAAGTTATTATAGCACCTATACGGGCAATTAAAAATAAAATTGTATAAGTGAATAAAGTTGACCAACTCGCTTCGTTCCGCGGTGCGTGTTTTGCATAAAATAGTAACTCGCAAAAATTGAATCAAGCGTCGGATATACGGTTGATTTTCGCTTCATACTCAAATATATATTCAGTACAATTTAATAAAGTAAGCTGAAATTGACTATAATCAACTTTAGCCCATGTGGGCTTTTAAATAAAGTGCGCACATGTTTTTAGTGCAAATTGTACAGAAAAAATCTCCAAAAGTCATTTAGTTGAGGAATGTCAAACCAAATTAAAAACTAATTATTATGTCATGGTCATAGTCACTGGTCATGTTCAGCGAGGACTGCCTTGTTGGTCGTGTTGGTTACAAGTGCGACTGCCGATTGAGAGGTTCAAATCTGATCTGGGTTCAAATCCCCGGGCGGGGACTATTGGATTTTTCTAAATCAGAATTTCTGGTAGTGACTTTCACTCCGGAATTGTGTCTGGTGTATCTCAATAGGCTCACCACCTATTCCATATTTTGACATAACGTAACCGGTAAAACCGGTGACCCTGCTATACTACTCTGCCAACCCCTTCGGGGATCACAGGCGTGATGTTACGTACTTATTATGTTACATCAGTACAAAAGATGTTGGTGGCGCAAATCGTTAATAGAACTAGCCATTGAATTACTGTAGCTCGTAACGCAAACGGTTTTTCAGGTCGAAAAAAGCGAGAAGCGATTTTGGACGCGCGCCAACGGAGCGCTGCGAGTGGATGTGACAACTGTCAGCCGGCGTCCTCTCTTCGGACCTCGTGTGCGCACGGAACGAATTTTCCTGGGTTTGACAAGTGTTTCAAAAAAACTTGGGTCATTTTTTTTAAATAATCAATCCATACCAAAATATATCTACGGTATTTTGATTAGAATATAAATTAGTAATTTGTATATAAATAAATATATGTATAAGTATCAAATATCAAAATATATACGGTATGGATATGACGCTTCCATTGAGAAGTAGCCAATAAACAAACAATACAATTATAATTATCTGAAATATTTAAGTAATTACTTGCCTATTTATTATTAACTCATTATGTTGAAGAATACTGATCTATAAATACCACTAAAAATACACGATGACAAAAAATACGGAGATAAAAGCGGAGAAATAATTGTCAGCAGATGGTATATTAAGCCCTAATTAGAGTCGCTACACAAACAGATACACGTGGCTGACTTGGTAGTTATATTGAGACGGACGTGGTGACAGTAATATTGTTTCCACCACTTGGGTCCCAGCGAACGCAACATTTATCCTTCAAATTTTACTCTTCAAGTTTGGTCTCGAGATATACCAAATTTCCACGCTGCAAGAAACTGTTTTGACATATTGTTCAGTAAAAATAATACAGCGGTTGGGTTAGGATACATTAGGTCAAGTAGACCGTATGGTTTTGGCCGGTTGAAATCAGCTCTGAGATTCTGAAATGAAATTGACACAAATGGTAAATATATGATTTGCAATTCATTACTGAGATATATAATGACATTTGTAGATTGAATATCTTTAACAAATTTATCTTATCTCTGTACTACTAACCGAAATGGCCCAATATTCTAAAATCAATGGTAAAATAACCATAAAGGAAAACGACATAGCCAGACCTAGATACCTTAATTTTTCAATAACGTACTTCAAAGACGTATAATATGTGCCATGCCGTCCCTACGAAGTCTCATTTTGAGAGGAGATTTATGTTTAAGTTGAGAACAATTGATTGGTTGAATGGAGGATTGATAACAATACTAATCACTTGTTATATAAAAAGTTGACGAAAATTTTTGAAAATTTGATATTACGTAACTAATAACGTTCTAGGTAAACAGAAAGGAATCATATTAGGATCGTCATGATCCAATTGACAATATTGAAAATCGCAATAATGTCAAGGCAGTTTTGATATCTATATATAACGTTTTTATGATATCCAAGTTATCTAAAATTGAATAAACGATACGGAACATTTTAAACGAGCTACGATATGCCGTAATATCGCGGAAGTCGGGTGCACTGCAAATATTAACGAGGTCAATAAAATGATTATCGATAATCGTGTTGAAATCTGTCCGATCGTTATAATTTCTGGAACGGACATTTGCGGAGGTTACGGAAGTGTACAATTATGTACTGAAATAAATATTTTATTGAAACCAACTAGAAGGAAACAAAGCAATATTGTAACATGAAAAAATATTGAGCAAATCAAATAAATGTCTGTTCAAAGTGAATATAAAATGATATTATAAAAATATCAGTATCTGATCAACAAGTCAATACTTCAAGGGCTTTTAAGGGTCATGATATTATAAGGAGAATTTCTTATTCAGGTTTGATGAAAAATTACTTGCTTTTCCAACCTACGAGCCCTTTACGACGACGAATGATTGTAATTGCTACGCGTATATTCGTTTTATAACATTTCTACCGAATTGTTTATAGCATTTTATATGCGGATTTTACTGCCATTTGATAACCTTCATTGAGAAGATTCAGAAACTAATTTTCAGTCGAATGATTTGGCTGTGCTGTTGGTATGTCACGTGCTGTGTTTTTCACTGCTTCGTGCATATCGTGAATTCATATCGCATCGGTAGCGTAAGTACGCTGGACTACATTCTAAAGGGTAAGCATGTTGTTGAGTACAAGTTGGGAATTTAGGCGTCTTAAATTTATCTTACATATGATTATCTCACATATCGACTGCCTCGTTGGTCGTGTTGATTGCAAGCGCGACTGCCGATCGAGAGGTCCTCGGTTCAAATACCGGGGAGAGTACTATTGGATTTTTCTAAGATTAAAATTTCTGCTAGTGGTTCGGAGTCTGGATTTGTGCCCGATGTATGGCAATAGACTCACCACCTATTCCAAATTTGGACATAAACGTAACTGGTGAAACGTGAGAGTGTACTACACTCATCTGCCTATCTCTTCAGGGATTACAGGTGTGATGTTGCGTTACATATGGATGGTAAGCCGTAATGAATTATCTTTACCGAAGTTTTTTCAATATTGTTTATTTATCTTAATTAATCTCAATAATGAGGATGTAAATGTTATTTTTAATGTAAAGTCAAAAAACTAGCAAAAAGCCTTGCATGCTAAATGAGTGGTCACTAGAGTCAGTCAATATGCGCATGCAAAATCAAATAGCATTTCTTCCTACGAGCATCCAAAAAAGCGTTAAGTACAAAATTTAAACTTTATAAACTTGCATTATGTTTCTTTGAAAGGTGACCACTTAATGAAAATAATAGAAAGTGTTATTATGACGCTGGCGAAACCTTCACGAATCATAATACTTTACTATGTGTATTCATCGATAAGGATTACTCAAATAAAAATAGAATATCAAAAAGAAATACTCATTTTCTGAACTGGAAAAATCTTTTTGTCTCACGCCTGCTGCTCTCTATTTGTGCCATACCATTAATAAGACGTGACAGATGCGTCTCAGATTATATCAGAGCAAGCACCCGGCCAGAGATTGGTTTAAGATAATATTGAACATTTATTTGTGTCCAGGTATTGGATAAATTAGTAGCTAGTGCACTCCTGCGACTTTGTCTTGTTTTACGTGAAGAAAATGCTCTCCATAAAATTAATAGAGTCATCATTATGAGCCTGTCCTGTGTTCACTGCAACACATAACCATGCCTGCCCGAATGAGCGCCATCGCAGTTTGTCTTCGGTTTGTCGGTTAATCGAATAAGGTGTTACTCTGCAGAAATCGTTTATGAAATTCTAATCTAAAAAAATTAAAAAGTATTATATGTAAATACTATTTTACAAAATCATATTGTTTAAACAGCTTGTCTCTGATAGCCTTCGAACTTTTGTGAAACTTTCATAACATTTTGCCAACAATGGTTTAGCAGTAGTGTGTACACTATCGTGTAATCTTCCTGTGTTAAGGGCTTAGGAAGATTGACATTTAGGTTTGTTTTTCTAA
>DVOY01000481.1:0-11398 GCA_018237585.1 Apyrrothrix maculosa | reverse complement strand
GTTGTATCGTCGTATTTTCATCAATGTATGGTTATATACAACATTTAATCTTGTATAAAACTTAATTGATTAAGGAACAGTCGGTTAATTGTCACAAAACTCCTCTCTTATAAGACATACAAAGTTTAATTATAAAAACTTTGTTTCTATAAATATATTTATTCCATGGCGCATATTTTCTTGTATGATCTTACGTACCTTTTAATAGAAGACATCTTTCACTATTGTTGCATCGGTTTTGCTTTAATTAATAATATCGAATGTCATGAAACAAGAGGACAGAAGTGAAACAAAATATTAAGTGTAATGGAATAACGCGAAGTTCTTTAAAATAATTGGATCTGTCAGAAGCAAGCTGGCAAACAGGTAATTACGAACTGCTAGTCCAAATAACAGACAGCGAAGAAATCCGATGCCGCCTCGCCCGAACATCTGTCTTCTCGCTAATAACACTTCGACACCTTATTTGTGAACGAAGAAATTAAAGATCGAAGTAATTATGTAGACCCGAATTTTATTTTCAAGCGAAAACATTCCCGAAGTGCCATTTCATGTATTTAACTCAATATAAAATATTTTTTTCTTGTCAGATTGATTATAAAGAAATACCAAAAGGTTACTGATATTTTATTGCAAATATTTTTAAAATTACGTTACGTTTATTTTTTAAATAAAACTAAATAGTGTTTAGCTTAAGTCTAAACATGTGCACACCACACACTTGACTCTGCGCCCGAATAACTTAGTTCGAGATAAATGCATGAAAACGGAATTTGTGCACATTAAATTACCAAGATGTCATGCAAGTTTTGTACATAAAATGAAATAATTACTTTGTAAGGAATAATTTATAAAAATTAAGCGTAAACTTCGAACTGTACATTGTTGCATAAGTAACTAGGTTTTATAACTGCGAAACGAAGTAAAAATAAATAATTTTGTAATTAATATGTTCATTATCATAACAGTCACCACGGCAACGTTACTCCCCGCTCAAGAAACTTTTAACAGAAACACGTATTCGTTATTGGAACAAAATTGCCAAATATTTCGGGAACACTAAATAACCGTTTACAGACCGGTCCGGACTTTCGGAAAATGTTGTATATCGTGGTTCGCGTCGTAAGAGTTTCAATTCAAAATGTACATTAGTATACATACGTATAATAAGGTAATGAAAAGACAACTTTTAACTATAAAAAAGGATAATATAACTACAAGATCATTCTCGGAAACGAGTATACAACCGTAGTGCTAAAATTGTAGTTAAAATGTTATAACACAAACAAAAGAAAAATTTGTGAATAAACGTCCATTCATAATGAGAAAAATTCATGGAAATAAGAATCCAATTTGCGAGCAGATTTGTTAAACACTTTTCATTTTTAACAATTCTACTCGTATTTGAGTTAAATGCACGGATTTGGAATCAAAAGGATATTCCGAAGAGATTTCCGTTGTTCGCAAATGCAGGTATCAGTGATATAACGTTTCTGGAACACGGGTTTCAGCGGCAGTGGAACTATTGTCTGAACAGCAGTGCAAATACACGTTCCAACTGCGACTACGAGTAGGACTTGAGTTCCCACATAGACCTCGGCCAACATAATGTATAAGTTGTACCTGACTAAAGATTGACAAAAAGTTATAAAGCTCCTACAGTAGTCAATATTACAATACTGCCATACGATGATAAAATATGTTTTTCATTATTTTTTATGTAAATTTAACTATACAATAAATCACTATAATGGCACAATTAGTTTAGATTAAACGCAAAAAATTATACTAATTACAATTCATGTAAAATGAAAATCAAACCGCCGCAAAAGCGCCGTACTGCGCTCTCTCCAATCTTTTGAAGCACTTTTGAAAAACACTCCGATTTAACAACAAATGTTTTGCTTCCGTTTGAAGTTACCGCTGAGTGTAATTATAGATATTGTTTCTTGTTTGTGAATATAGCACCAATAAATTTCATTTATTAATTTTTCCTTCCGTAGCCAAGCGAAATCGTTCTTTAATTTTATTAGCAATATTTTGTTACGTTCGGGCAAAGTCACATTTAGACGATGGTTCGGACATGTAAAGAAAATGCATGATAAGAAAAGAGAAAACAGATATGAATATAACGGGATTTGAGATATTTGATCAAGTCTCCGTAACCGGCTTGTATGTAAGAAGAGAATGATGAATATAGAAAAAGCGCGGCAGGTCTGTAAGGATAGAGGTATTTGGCACTCGGTGGTCTGTGCATACCCCGTGAGGGACTTGGCGTGATGTATGTATTAGAGATATTTCTCACTCAGTGCTCTCTACATATCTCAAAGGGACTTGACGTGATAATATATTTATAAAGTCTGATTTTACATTACATATATTATATATAAATATTGTACTTCACGTTAAAAAGAACGACTTAAAAACTAAAAAAGACTTTGAAAAGAACGACGCATAAATATCTTCGTACATGTGTGCGTATTTAGTGTAACAATTATTGTTATCTCTTGCTACGTTAACAAGCAAAGCAAACCGTTTTTATTTAATACATAAATTTCTCCCATACATTTTTTCAAGTTACTTCCTACTGCGTCTCTTCGTAGCATAACCTCATTTATTGACCCATTTTCTACTTCACCTTAAGTCATACATTATACTCATTTACGCGCGGCGGTGAATTAAATTTATATGCCCCTAGAATTAATGTATTCTTTTGATACATTTTGTTGCGGAATAAAGTTATAATGAATTCCGTTTGACCAGTTTTATAGTACAAGTGAATTTATTTTAAATATAATACATTTAAAACATGAATTTAAAACACAACATATTTATATTCGTCTACATGAAATCTAAGCCGGCGTAGAGCCGTCACGACCATTACTGCTCAGATGATCCAATTTTGACGGAATTCTGGACCGACCCACGACCATCGTGGTATAAATCACGGAACAAACACAAAGAGTAAAGTGTTTACCATAAAATCGTATATGCGCCCCTAAATCATAACACAATAAAATTTATAGCGAGCGGAAGGTCCGGCCTCAAGTGCTGATAAATCAAACACATTTTCTTCGTGCGACTGGAACAGAAAATCTTTCCGGCAAATACAGCGATGACAATGCCTGCTGTTTATCTTCCTTTTATCTAGATGAATACATTTTCAAAACATCCCTCCTTATTATTTCCTTTTCACAGGAAAAATACGGACCACAATTATTATTACCATAATTGTACCCATTTATTTATTTTATTAAAATCCTCTATTAATAGAGTATGCCGAGATCCATATTGCCTCCACACCTTGTACGTGAATCAGTATTGAAGCAATTAAATAACTTACCTCTATTAGTTAATTTTGTAAGAAGTGCATCATAACGCTTGATATAGCGCTGAAGCTATTTTATTTTACAGATACAACCAAAACCTGCATTTCCAAACTAAAATTGTATAATTTTAATATAAATCTATTAAATGACCTCAGGCTATATTTAAAACCTTTATATTTATTTAAAACCTTTAAATATAACCTTTTTATTTAAAACAAAGTGCTTTTAAAATTTAATACATATATTTTGTTTGACTAAAGTGCATTATTAAGAAATTATTTCTTATTCTACCTCGACTGCCTCTTTGATCATGTTGGTTGCGAGCGCGACTGCCGATCGTGAGGTCCTAGGTTCAAATCCCGGGTCGATTACTATTTAGAATTTCAAATAAATATCTCTATAAATGACTCGGAGTCTGGATTTGTGCCCTGTGTATGGTAATAGACTCACCACTTACTCCATGATAAACGTATGTAACTGGTGAAACGTGGTAATGCACTACACTCCTCTGCCTACCTCTTCGAAGATTATAAGCGTGATGTTAAGTTTACGTTTCATTTTAAAAATATTTTTTTAAACTTAATATTTTATTAATATCTTCGATTATTACATATGCTCGCAACTCATGCGACATAGATCACTTGGTAGCAAATATAGCGTATATCATCATTTCACCGAGCTGGAGGGCGTCCTGCGTTATGTTTTCCAAGGTGTGGACTTGAAATAAATAATAAATATTAATTACGAAAGCAAATGAAGAACTTCATAATGGAGTTTGAATCAATTGAAAAAAAGATTGTTACATTATGCGCAAACAATATAATCTATTTAATAAATACTTTCTCCGGGATTTTTTCCCCTCCAACACTTAATCATTACTTAGTACTTACCACCAGTTAAGCTTATATGGTTATTTGCGTTATCAAAATTCAACCACGACTAATCTCAGAAATGATTGAACCGATTTTGACAACACTTCAATTAGTAGGCAGATTTGCAGACAGTAATTCAGGTCACATTCTAAGCGAGGCAATCAATCGGGTAATTTATCAAACATATATTTATTTACAGGCATACATCTGGTAAAGTCGTGTAGCCTATAAAAACTCTTGCCATGACGTACATTTCCGCTATAACGTTTATGTCCTTTATGTGATGAGCCGGGACCTATACGCTGTTACGGCTATCGATATGGTTGTAATAGAAGAGAATCGCATATCAAACGACAGGGCTTTTACGATCACGGAACATATCCATGATATTGGTGTTCATCTGAGCTAAAGAGGTTACGAGGACCCTTGTTATTTTCAAATAAAAATATTAAATTTCACCTATAAGACAAAAACGTATTTGGGGCGTCGAGTTTACTGATGCCGCTATATTTCAGCCTTTGTGGTGTCAAAAACCGACGCATGAATGTGTATTGTACCGCGGCCGTTATTTTTATTTATATGTCGAAATCCAATGTGAAATTACCCTAAAAACATTGCTGTAAAACTTTTATTACGGACACCGCAGCACCATATCTCATCTCAAGTTTTCAAATGTGACATTTAATTAAATGGCAACGTAAAACTTCGAACATAACGAGATCTGTCCGTACGCTCACAAATGAAAGCTCAACAAGCAATAACTCAATAAACAGAAAGAATAATCATTATAAACGTTTCAAATTTTTACAATAACGTGTGTATAAAGGTGTCTTATTTTTAGAATGACGTGTGTTACACAGTGTTATTACGAAATGATTGACGTTGGTCGCAAGCACCAATATTTGAGTCGGTTTGCGGGGAACGGAGTGTCGGTCGGCACCTTGGCAATACTCTCAAACTCTAAATAACAAAGTGGGGTGAACCATCCTCGCTGAAAACAAATAGCCGACCTTTTGCCTTCTTTATGAGACCCTTGTTAACTTGTCCTTAATAAATTATTTATTTCGCTCGATCCCAACTTCGTACCGGCACTGCTGTGTTCATTTTTGTCAATTATCTATATAAACCTTCGATACAAGTAGATTACGTTTTTGAGGTGGCGTTCTTCTCATATTATTACCTATTCACGATTTTGTATGAGCTTCCGTTTTTAATGTTATATATATGTATGTAGTTATTTGCTTGCAAATTGTAACTGTAATAGTAATCCAATTATAATCAAAATCTAATAAAGGTATAAGTGGAATACATGATGCGTTATGCCGTGTGAATTGGTTTAGCAACATATAGATGTACCATATTACAGCGGCATTCGAATTATGTCAGTAGTTATTCAATCATAAATATTCAGATAAACATTATTGTGAACTCTGATTCTAGATATGGATATACATATATGTAAGTTCAGATAACACGTAAGGACTAACTATATAAGGCTATATGATTCAGCCATAAATTAATTCACACATAGATTCAAAATTACCTGACATTAAATATACACAGCCATATATACCTATGGATGCGGGTAACAGCACGCCTATTATCTCCCGTGAGGTAAGCAAGGGAGTGGGTCGGAGTTTAGATTAGTGTCCGGTGTATGGCAACAGGCTCACCACCTATCCCATAATGAGACGTAAACGTAACTGGTGAAACGTGGTGTACTACACTCCTCTGCCTACCACTTTGAGGATTACATGCCTAATGTTACGTTTTATTCATTTTTATACGTTTTTCAGTTCACAGAAATGTTAGGGATTGAACTAGGTTTTTCTAAATCATATCAAATTTATCAGATGGTATTTTGATTACATGAATACCATATGAAGACATATTTACATACGATTAAAAAATAAACAGTTATATTGTAAACACGTTTCCGTTCATCACATGTATCTATTAAGCGGTGGGGAATGAAATGAATGACAAATAGCATTTATCCTCATGAAGATGTAAATATGCAGTATATTCACAACACATTATTCACTACGTCAGATTTCACCATTGAGACAAATAACTGACTAACTGAGATCATTATTTGTAGAATGTATACAATGGGAATTAGCCGCCGGCTTGACTTTAACTCAATACTACATTTGCCGTTGACATTTCAAATTATTTTAATTCGATTAGTATCAACTGAGTAGCTAAACGTGTAAGCCGTAAGGGAATTTAGATAAATACAATTCTTACTTAGTGTAATAAATGGTCATTGTTAAAACTTTTAAATAGTCCGCAGTTGTGTTCGTCAAGTTAATGAATGAGCAGTTACCCGGTGAATAGGGCTGTTCTATAAATACGAACGATTAAACTACTAATAAGCGAACAGTCGTGTATTCATGAGTCATAATAATACGAGACCTCGGAGAATCGTCAACTTGCCGAGTTCTCGTTTACGTAATACCTGCTATTGTAGCGCCACCTCCACAGGTAAAAGCCATCAACGCTACGCCAGACACAGCCTTTTGTAGATCTCTACAACTCTCCACAAATACACACATACTTTAAACGCTTGTAAGACATATTGAATATTCCTTTATAAAAGTTACGAATTCGTTGAGTTTGCAGCATATGTTGTGAAAAAAGTTTATAAAGGAGTGAGAAAATTTCAGTATGGTAATATGTGGTTTAATTAAGGTGCAGTAATATCACTAAAGCACCGGTTAAACTTAAATGTTAAGATTTCGTTGGTCGTTATAAATTTGAAGTCAGCCATACTGTTAATTGGGCAAAATACATACTGGCACAAATCATTCTTGATGCATGGATTCCATACAAAATAGCTCTTGAGCAATGAGAATATTGCTAACAATTCCCCCGGCTGCGGTAAAAAATATTTATATGTGATTTAAATAGATGAACATTGATGGCGTAGAATTGAAACATACTATGCTGGAAATAATAATTACTGAATACATTTCACTTACGAATATTTACATAATATACTCGTATGTTTTCAAGTTTTACTATAATACTTGAAATGCCAGAGTTGTCTAATTTATCTATGCAAATGACGCTGTACTAACCACGCGCTTTACAGTTCTCAAAAGATTCACGTGCAAGATTTAGAATTGTTGTACTGTGTAAAGTGTACTCCGTATAATGCTTACCATAAAATATTGTGCTATCTTCGTGGCAAATCCCTTACCGGATAGGCAGAGCACTGAGTACCAAAAATCTCTATCCTTACAGACCTACCACGCTTGTTTTGTCGTGCATTCATCACTCTCTCATACATGTTTGCTGGTTTCAGAGACTTCTGACTCCCTCAGCCAGTATCAGGCCTATTTGGTCAAGATAGGTGTGCCTTGGCATTCCTGGGTACCCGCTTCCATCGATATCCGCATTGTATATCATAAAATACATTTTTTAAAATAACCGCTTACTTAAACTATTATTTATAATTAAAAACTTCATACAATGTATTCTAATTACCAATATTATGTACAGTTTAAGCGAATGTTGATGATAAAAAGTCTTGTTGAGATACGCGTACCCATTAAACATGCAAAATAATAGTTCTGTTGCATTACATTCTACGTTACTATAGTATATTTTTTGTAGTTTATTTCGAAGTTATTATCTCCATATGTACAATTTTCTAATACCACCTTGCTGATAAAAGACATCCACGCGCCGACAGATGCAGTCTTTTGTCGGTTCACGCGAACACCGCTTGACATATGAATATTAAAATCCTCTATTTTTATGGAAATGAAGTGGGGGCCCCACCACTACAGTCTGGAAATGTTTGCCACCTATCGTTTGCAGAAGCCAGATACAAGCAACATCAAGTGACACTTTATATCTTATTTATGTGAACCTGTTCTGTTTTATTTTTTAGGTCTTCATTTCCATTAGAACAGATTGAATTGAATAGTTATATGTATGTGAAACAAAATTAATGTAGGAGGGTGTAAAAGATTTGTTTGAATTCAAATTCAATTTGAAACGAAAATTTAATATACCGAACACATATTAAGTTGTGGCTTCTCTGCAAGTCTACATCTGCAAATCCAAACACTGCAACATCGAATGCACGATCAGAATGACAGAATGACAAAATTTAAGTTGTGCGACATGGTACCAACGCACTGGAAAACATTCGCACAACTGATCGTTAGTTTACTTAAAGTATTCGATTTCCGAATTTCAATTGAATTTTGTTTGAGCTCTCGCTAGATACTTTTTTTTCGGACTGAGATTGCCAAGCGTGCCTATTCAAACATTGTCTGATATAAACGCAGATCCACTGAATATTTTTTCTTTTTCCCGCAGTCATAAATAACAAGGTAGGAACAAGAAACCCTTTCGGTAAGTAATACGCTGTACATTTTTTCGCTAACTTTTTCTGACATTGTTCTTTCGAACTTTTGACTCGCTGTCTCAAGTAATTCGGATATACGAGAACATGTCGAATTAGTCAAAAATATGTCGCGGACGTGCGTCACCGACCTGCGTGCTCACTCCACACGTATGTCCCTAATGTAACACCGATACACGTATAAGATATTTTTATAAGACGTCTAGTTTTGCACAAGTGATGTAATCTTGTCTGAAGGCTTACATTTTTGGCATGTAAATATACAGTTATATAATGTCATATTTGTGACGAAATAAGGGGATCATAATTGTTACATTAATATTTTATTATTATTTTCTATAAAAGCTACGTCGTACTTATCAGGAAGTATTTTATAGGTTTTCGTTTTGTACAAATACATATTGGTTTATACATATCTACTTATCTAAGAGACTTAATTCACATCAAGGCTCTTAGATAAATAACTTTTTGCTAAACTTAGGAAAAGAGAAGCATTACGTGCACATCTAAAGGACCAATTGTACAAAGATTACATATATAAAAACAGATGTTTTGGCGTCAAATATTTTGCATTATACACAATAAGCGCTTTATATCGTTATATAAACTTGGCGACGGTTTTGTGTAGTTCCCTTTTTACTGTCGGAATTAATCATAAAGTTCTTATAAAACATCAATTCCCTTATTTACAACCCTGCATTTATTTCACGAGAAAGAAATCTCGGTCAAATTCCAGTAATTCATATTTCACCACAATAGATTAATCGTACATGAGAAGAATATATTACACAAAGTGAGGCGTCAAGGAACGAGGACAAAAGAATGAGCATTTTCGTCATTAAGTGGAAAATGCAAAACTGCTTCTCTGAAAAACAAAATTGAAAAAATGATGCTTGTTTGCCTCACTCAGCACAATCCATAATACCTAATGGCCACTCTGTTGAGATTTTTTATTCGCAATCCTGATTTATCTTTACATTATTACAGTATAGCACCCAACAAATTCTAGAATTGGGTGAAATATTAAAGGGAATCCATTACAGCTTCTCTTAATGATTATACTAGCTGCTTAATATTTAATACGTAAGCATGTCTCCATTTTGATTCGAAATGTAACGCATTTGTAATATTTCAATAACAATATTTCATCGTACCGACATACGAGAAGCATACCTCCAAGGTCAATAAGCTTCGCCTAAGCTTTAAGGACTGCTCTGTGTTTTATATATGTTTCTTATGCCAATGTGAATAGACATAAGTCCAATATTCACATTTTTATGTCCCACTAAATAAATATGGAAAACAATGTAAATATATTTATAAACCAATTAAATTCTATACGAAAACTCGCATCGAAGTAGTTAAAAAGATATATATTAAATATAAATTGATAAGGATTAACCTTGTAAGCCGATGTCAGATTCCTACATTCAATTTGTTTATTGTATATTCAGGGTAAGATCCCAATATCGTCAGAAGTGACCTTAATTTGCTTACAATTAAATTAGCGTCACCCGATCCTCTTTGCGTTAAATAAATTAGGACAGAGCCATTAAGCCGCCGGGAATTTATTTTCTAATCTATTAGTTTAGGAAGTACTTTCCCAAAGTGCGGGCACACACCACGTACATACCTGCCATGTTTGACTAAACCTTCGTAGAAGCACTTACAAGATTTATGAGGTCAACCATTAATTTGGCTAAGCAGTTTACTTATCGTACGACTCCTAAAGTTTCTTTTACTTTAGTGCTCTACGCGCCCCAAACATATTTCCCCATTAATCATTGATATTGGTGGTAAAACCGCAGTAGGTAGACTTATTTAGTAGTTCGTTTAATGTGGGGCTTAAAATAAATTTACCATTCTGTACAATGAACCTGATCTGACTATCGCGTGCTTGGAATGCCAGTGTGTTTGACCCGTCACTACCTCCCGAAAATAGCCTATTGTACTGTTATCTATTTAGGATATAGAAACGTCAACCGAGCGTACCCATTTTATCATGTTTTGAATAATGGCCTAAATACATATTCCACCATCATCGAATAATCTACAAGTTATATAACAGTATTCATAAGTACATTATTTTATTTTTAATAATCTGATGTTCAATTGGAACGAGTGTAGTTCACTCTCACTGTTCACCAGTTACGTTTACGTTCCATTATGGAATCGAGGGTGAGCCTATTGCCATATACCGGACACAAATTCGACTCCGAGCAGTAGAAATTTCTAGCAAAAAATCTAAATAAAAATAAATCCTATATAGTACCCGACCCACGATTTAAGCCCAGCAACTCTCGATCAGCAGTGGCGCAAGCAGCCACTCGTCCAACAAGTCAAGCTGTAAGAGTGTAACTGTATGTAAGAATTAAATAATAAACCTAAACAACCAGTTTCCCTCTTCCAGACTATATATCTTTATAGACAAAAAATAACAATAACAAATGAATAAGAAACTTCTTTTAGGTATTTCTCATAGCTTTTGTGTCTTAAAAAATACATATATAAAAGTAATGAAAAACTGATGGGTGCATTTTAAATTTTTTTATAAGAAAAATGCCCCCACACAAGTCGTGTCGTTTATGGAAGTACTGCGATGACACTCTGAGAAACACAAAGTCGTTTCAAGCATTTCAGTCTGGAAATGTCAACGTTAAATATGCAGTTCACTTGGTCGCGCAGGTACAGATAACGTCGACGCCGTTTGTGAGGGATGGAGGAAAAGCACCATATCACAAATCATGACATTTTTACAGAACCGGGCATTCGGCTCAAAACAGTTTTCATACCTTTGGGTGCACTAAAAAGAGTTA
>DVOY01000480.1:0-11410 GCA_018237585.1 Apyrrothrix maculosa | reverse complement strand
TTGAGTAGCGTCTGTACGTTTGATTTATTTAAAAAAAAATCTCTAAATCATTATTATTAACATTTTTATTATTTAATCTATACACTAAAACAACATCTAGGATATAATTCATCATGATGTGTTCCTAAGGGCAAGGGTAAAATGTGATATACCTTGCTATGAGCAAGGTATATCACATTTTCACGTGGTATTTTTTTCTATATGTCAAACACGTAATCAATCAAACCTTGGGAATAACCTATCACATCCCACTAGCACCTATGTGTAACTTTTCCCCGTGGCAAAAACGCCAACAATTTATTCGCTTAGTTCCCGACGATTATCCGGGAAACATCGATTATCGACAAGTTGAAAAGCAATATTCCGTAGCTCACACGAACGAAACCGCGCGCGCGCACTGCCACCACAAATGTACGTGATTCAAAGTGCTTACATGCAGGCAGTGTTGTAGGTGTTTTATAAAAGCTATGTCACACGTGACACGGCATCTACAAAGCGGAATGTTAACTGATTGTAAACTTCCTATTTGTTACCGTTTATTTTCTGTATCGCTGTATTATAATATCGTAATGATGTGCCCTTAATTATTATAAATAAAACGTGGTCTTAAAAACTTGAGAAAGTTCCGCGATTGGTATATGAAAGGTTTCAATGTTGCGTGTCTTTTTTTAAATTTACGGCATGAATAAAGCAGCTTGCGGGGTTTCATTGTGTGCAGGGTGCGGGGTACGATGCTCGCTCGGCGTGGTGAACGCCCGATCCGTGCAGCTGCTGTGACGACAATTTAGTCCTGTGTACTTTGAGCTGTTTTAATAAATCAACAAGGGCCCATTAGTTGATAAGTAGGTTTTATTTTATTCTCTAATTCATTAAATCCAATAAATATGGATTTATAGTAAACGAAAATCTGCACGTTTGAAACTTACAGTTTTTAAAACGTAACATCACGCCTGTAATCCTCGATGAAGTAGCCAGAGGAGTGTAGTACACGCCCGTTTTGACCAATTAACTTACAGGTTTTAGTTTTAGTTAATTCGATTAAAACTGTCAACGAAATCATAGCCATGTGTGTAATATGATAGAACGTAACATCACGCCTGTAATCCCCCAAGAGGTAGGAAAGGGAGTGTAGTACACTCCCGCGTTTCACCAGTTACGTTTACGTCCCACTGTGTAATAAGGGGGTAAGCATATTGCCGTACACCGGTCACAAATCCAAATTCGGGGCCACTACCAGAAAATCTAAGCTAGAAAAATCCAATAACACCCGAACCGGGATTTGAACCCGGAACCTCCCCAGAGTAGGCAGGCAGTGTATATGATAGGCATCAAGTTTTAATAGCTTTCAGCGACTTATATTAAATTAGTAAATTATTTGCTGAGTGTGGTTGCGGCCTACGATAGCCGAACGCGCGAACAAAGCGACCGCACGCGAGCCACGAACGGATGCAGCGCGGTGATGAAATTGACACAGATTCTAACGCGTATTTGGTAATCAAACTACACTTTGTAAAAGTCTCGTAGGACGTATCTCCTACCTACCACTTGTGAGATGACCAGACATGTTCATTACGTTCATTTTGTAACATTACCGAGTACTAGCTTAGGTAAGGGTAAGATGTAATTTATCAAGACTGTAACACATTTTTAATGACAGTTACTACGCAAATATTACTAATATATTCATTTTTATGTAATTGTCCGATTCGGTTGGAATGAATCATTCGATTTCGTCGAACTCTATGCGATCCGCTCCTCTACACTTTGATGGCACGGAAACCTGAAATAAACGTAGTTCAGTTTAAATAACGTTAAGTCTTCTTTTGCCAAATCGTCATTGTTCGCGAACGGGCTCGGTGCGCACGTACTGGAACGAAATTGTACTCGTGTCCCAGTTTTGGGATGCGAAACTGCGATCGTTGATTGGCGTATTGCGAGGTTGCTACATTTTCGCCTTGCATTCTATTCCATGAGAATTTGCAGGTATTGCCTACTGCTATCGGTCACTAGGTCGCTGCTTGGCAATATTATAATATATCTGTGCTAACGAAACGTACATACCTACATTCGAAATGTTCAGTTAGTGAAATCGTTTTCGAATATGTGAGCGATGCGTTGTTATTCACTGATAAGTACCTATGTCACATGGGTATTTCTAATACGAATAATATAAAGTGTATGTATTTAACTGTGAGCAAATTCCTTAAGGCCGCCGCAAAAAACCTTGCATCCCGACCGCATTGTTGTCGCCCTTGCGGTCGCGCGGCTCAACCTATTTTCCGGTCTTTTATCCGATAAACAATATCCAAATCTTAAGCTGTGTTACATCTCTATAACAAATTTAGATTGTAGGTAAGTATTATTGAAATAAAATGCCCAACGTGGCTGAAAAAATCAAAAATACATTCCGTTTTGAAACAGCACGTGCACATTGTACTAGTAGACAGACTTCGTAGATTCCTATAATAATTCATACATTTGAAACTAATTTCAAATGTATAAAATAATTCCTTTCATACATTTGAAACAAAACTAAACACTTTGTTTAAAAATACATTGATATGATTATTAAAATTAATAACACGTTATGTTGAAGTTATTCAAAATGAAGTAATTCACTGGCATAAGTAAATTTTTTATGACTTTATTAAAATAGTTCAAGAGTACACTTCGATGAATTTCACTTTGCGTTAAAATAACATCTCGCCAATGACGAACATTATATGTACACACAGACGAGCCTCAGGGACAGGTCCTTCCGGACATGCTCGGCTGGCTACCTCCCTATTGTCGGAGCCCACTGCATACTGCAGACGGCTCCCGCTACGTGCGCTTCCAAACCAGTTTAGTCACAACAGGATGTTTTAGCCTTGAGATGGAACATTTTTTATGAAAATGAAACTGCAAAAATCAACGCCCCTTTAGTTTTCATTGACATCCGATATAAAGATTCATAAAATGTATGATTTGTAGGCGAGATTATGGTGCATTTTTAAATTAGTTTTTTGTCTTCAACGTTATTGTTTTCCTTACGAAAAATGTTTTATGTATCGATTGTTGATTGATATTATTACTTTATATTTTTGTCATGTTTTATAATCAGGAACGTTACACGATTCGCACGTTAGTTCTCTAAACCAGATGCCCAGCATAGCAATGATATGAAAAATCCCCCTATGAGAGTCCTCATTAGGGGAGGTCTAGATTGAAGTTTATGATGATGATGAGACGATTAACGACAAAAATTTAACGTCTTTAAAAAAAGGCAATTATTTTGACTTAAAATATTGTTCAAGCATTGTGTGGAGAAGGTGGAGGTTGTAACACTGTGTGAATGAAATGTGTTTGCGTCGACAGGCTCGGGTCGGGCAGCGAGTGCGGCGGCGGGGGCTCCGGCGGCGGCGCGCCCGCTCCGCAGTCGGCGCGGGTGTCGTCGAACGGCGCCGGCGGCATGGCCGTGAGCCGCGTGCCCAGCCCGCTGCACGACGGCAACACGCCCGTCGCCGAGAACTGGTGCTTTACACAGGTTCAATATTACCGTTATGTACATACATACATATCTTCACGCCAGGTCCCTCACGGTGTAGGCAGAGAGCACCGAGTCTCAAATGTCTATCCTTACAGATCTGCCGCGCGTCTTCTATATTCATCACTCTCTTCATACATGCACGCCGGTTTCGGAGACATGTAGACTTCATTATGTACAAACACTATTGCATACCACGTAACACAAAATACGCAACACAATAGAAACAAAGTTGGGCAGTTACGAAAAGAGCGATCTCTTCCAGATTATCTTAATTGTAGGCAGCTCGTTCGTTGATGGACGCAGGTGCCAAGAGAGACCAAGAACAAGGCCTATCTCGACCAAATAAATTAAATAATGAGTGATAGGGAAGGTAAAGTCTCCGAAAATGGGGTGTATGTATGAAAAGAGTCATTAATGCAGAAAAATCCCCACAGTTGTAAGGGTCGAGGTATTTAGCATTCAGTGCTCTCTGCCTGAACGTGTACGTGCAAGTAGCGTGCCACTGCATCTGTCACAACACAGTAGAGTACATTACAAATGTCGCATATGTATGTACGCTTCTTTTGAGTTGATGAAAAAATTATGTTGTCGCCAACGCTTCCAAGCATCCTAAACGTTGACCCATTTGTAATGAAGAGAATCGTCTGCTCGTATCTTCTGTATTATTGAAACAAAGATCACTCTTTCGATAACTTGATGTTAATATATATATTATACCACGCAAGAACACTGCATTTGACTGCGTTACTGACTGTTTGTAATAATACAGATTACATATATATCTCACGCCAGGTCCCTTACGGGGTAGGCAGGGAGCACGAAAATATTAATAATAATAATACAAAAATACAAATAAGGAATAAAAATATACAAATAAATGTCCATTAATAAAAATTACGTTGTCCATTAATAATAATGTACGATAATCATGCTCATTAATAATTCATATTAAAAGGAGAGTTACGAGATAACGCTCTTTGCTTATAAGGTGCCGAGGACCATATATATTATCTCGGACGCGCACATTGTACTAATATGATACTAGGAAGTAAACAGATACTTCACAATGTTTACATACACGTACGTGGTCGGTGTTGGGGCGAAGATGACTCGAGCACGAGTTACGGCCAAACGCTAATATATGCGAACTTGTTAAGTAAAAAAAATTGTGTTGCGACTCAATCGAGCCCAGCTATCAAATGATGTTGTCCTTACTGCTAGGTTTAGACACTTTATTTAAAAATAGATTGTTAACAGCGAGTTATATGAGAAATAAACGATACATTAAGACTTATTGTTTTTGGACTTTCTGAATAAATATAATACTAGAAACCAAACAATGTTGTTTCAAAGAAATTCGTTCTATTGTTTCGACGTTCCAACGGAACGTTTAGTGCGTTTCACAATTTGCACAATGATTAATAAATAGAAAGATTGAAGTAACAGTGCGATGTTTATTGTATACGCCATTTCGTGTTATTTATTGAGTCTCTTCAATCAATCTGTGCTAGTTGAATGCGCGGTAGCTCGGGACCCGTTCTATTTTCAATCTTATCGCTGGAAGTGAAAAACCAAAATGGGTTTTTGTATAAAAAATGTTGAATGTACAATGTATAGAACTGAGCATATACTGAGCAAATTTACTATTTACATGTTTACTACGTAATTGATTGTTGTTAATGTATTAATTTGTTATTTACCATTAATGTGTGTGAGCACCTACATCACGATTCATAATTAGAAGTTCGTTTTTGATCCATTTCGATATATGATTACCGAAGTTACTCTACTGTACTACTGAAAATGTCAAAGAAATTGTACAATGTATAGAGCAAAATAAGAAAGATGATGTAACGTATAATTTTGTAGTTGTGTTGAAATATCGTAAACATGTTGTTGTTGTTGAAGGATCCGACAAAATGGATCGAAACGCCATGTGATTATTAGAGCATTGCGGCCTGGTTTATATTTAGCCATTGTTTCGATTTAAAGCAGAACATTTTCGTTATAATTATGGACGTCGATCGGTAATCAGCATGGCTTCTTTTCAGCCCGGGACCAGGTTAAAGAAATGGGAGCGACCGTTGAGCGGCTTATTCGCCGACACGTTGTTTACCTTTTTGGGTATTTTTTGACCAAAATATATTTAGTTCGCAAACTGCGGTAACGGTACCGATACGACAGTTGTGCTGCACGATGGCTTATTAAGGTCGGTCGACCGTCCGTCCGTCCAAATTGACATCGTTATAATAACGCTCGGCTATACAAAGCGATAAAAAAACGGTCGGTATAACCAAAATGGGTTACTGTTGGAAGTATGTATGTACCAAACACAATTTAAATTCACAAATAATATAATATAATATATAAATAATAATCATAAATCTGCTCGGTCTGCAATGTGACGCGGAATTTGTTAGCAGTATTGAATGGAATTAAAATAATAAGGTTGGTAATGGAAATGAGTTATTGAGTAGTATTAATAGTAATCTCTAAGTACAGCTTAGTTATTGTCATGCGATATTAATTTGTAAGTACATAAAAGTTCTTTCAACGAACAGCAAAACGAGAAGAAAACTCCGCAAATTAAAGCTGCAAATTGAAACCCCTAACTGTTATGCTATTACACAAGTAATTTGTGTATAAAACCCAAACTCTGTAAAAGTCACTGTTTCTGCAACGTGACAGCCAGCTGTTTCTGTCGAACGTCTATTTTGTTTTTCCATTCGTATCTTATAAGGGTCCTTTCAAATATATCGGCTAGGGTAGCAGAGGACGTTCCGATCGTATTTAAAATGA
The DNA here is from genome assembly GCA_018237585.1 of Apyrrothrix maculosa. Lineage (NCBI taxonomy): Eukaryota > Metazoa > Arthropoda > Insecta > Lepidoptera > Hesperiidae > Apyrrothrix > Apyrrothrix maculosa. The sequence goes on along the minus strand of DVOY01000480.1, from coordinate 5,082 downwards.
ATCTTTAACGCATCGGAATAAAGTCTATATTTGTACATTACAATTCCTTTGTGACGGCGCTCGAGGGTGGGTCCTCGTGCAGTAAAACAATTGAAATGTTAAAATAGATTTTATTGACACGTGTAAAATTTCTATTTTAAATACTATCAAAATATGCTCTACTCTCCGAGCCAGAGTACTTGAAAGGACCCTAGCTCTCGAGCACATTTTAATGGTTGTATGGCGGTTATGATGTTGAATATTTCAACATTTGCAACTTTATTAGTATTACCATTTGCAATGAAGGGTATATGTTTTTTCTGCGCTGAGTACGATTGCGAAGTCGGCGGGCACGTGCGGACGCCGGCTCCCAGCCACGTGCATACTACAGGTCTATAAACGTGTTAACTGTTGTACTTAATATTATCGTCTGCAATAAATTTTATTTGCTCGCTAATTTACTTGCTACTACTACACCTACCAGTGAGTTGAAATGAAAATTGTTACGTTTGATTTGTCTTTTACTTGGACTATAATGAAATAGATACGATTCATTGTGTTAATAACTACTACTTCTTTTGAATTCTTTAATTTTTTTATAAATGATTCCCTACTGTTACTGTATACGATTGTCAGTATTTAATAACGTTATATAATGTGGACATTATTCTTAGGATTCTTAAATGGTAGCTTTTTAGCTTCGATAATTTACAATTCTAAACATTTATATGCTATTTTTGTAAAACTACGCACTGTTATGCCTTGTTAATTTTATATGACATCTAGGCAAAGGTTTTTTCAAGTTATGTTCTAATAACGGCATGTTCTCCAGGCGTTTTAGAGATTTAATGAAATTTGGAACTTCATAAATTCGCTGCCGTAACTAATTAAAAATCTTACTTACGAACATCCCGTTTTCATTATTACTGCTTAACGTTCATCTGTGTAGATCGGTTAGTGTTAAATTTGAACAGAGGAGGATAACGAACTGAGATTTTAAAATATAACGTGAAATAAGTCCGATCACGTTTGGCAATTACAATAGAAAAGAGGGCGCACGAGTTTCGAAACTTCGAGCACCTGTTGCCATAGCAACACGTTGAGATGTAACGTCGGAGCGTACGATACGATTACGAGCGTCGGAATTTGCAAACGTTTATCTATAGACATGTCCACGGACGTGCGGGGATGATGCGGGCGGCCTTGGCCGAGGTCGGTGACCGGGCGAAGACCTCAGCAGCACCGCAAGCCGCGAAGCCCGCAAGCCAAGCAACGGTCGGGGGCAACGACCAGCGGCCGCAGCGCGCACCGCCTGCTCCTGACCTCCGCGGCCGTCCATGTGCCATGCCCACCTAGAAGCGCCACCACACGTGTCATCGACACGCACCAGCCGAAAAGCGATTCGGACGAGCCAACACGCCAAATTATCCCCATAAAACCGCTCTCCTCCACGTTTTACAGCGCATTAAACTTTAGTTTTACATTAGAAGTCAATAAAATCTATCAATAGGTATTTATTACTTTAAAATGTTACTTTCATAGACATACCCTAAAGTAATTCCTGGTGTTATTCGAAACCCAAGATTGCGGGAACACCGCTAACTCAGCGCGGTACAATCGTGAAACCAACTCCTCCGCGTCACACACAGATGGGTCAATTCAAGGAGTATCCTAACCTTGAATCGTCAATATAACGAGCAACGTTTATTTGCCATAAATAAGTCGTTAAGTCTACATTAACAACAACCGCGTGTACTATAGAACGTGGCAGTAAAACGCACAGCACAAAGGATTTCTTAATAAACTCGAAACCTTGGCGCGTATACCTCGGGCACCACTCCGTACTCTAGGCTCGCATATGGGATCGTTTAAATTCGCAATCACTTCATCACGTATACATTACATTTGTGATTAGTGAATACATTTTTGTATTAATATTCAATTCTGTTTGTTCCAGGTTAAGGTGGTGAAGTTCAGTTACATGTGGACTATAAACAATTTTAGTTTTTGTAGGGAGGAAATGGGGGAAGTGTTAAAATCATCGACATTCTCAGCCGGTGCTAGTGACAAGTTGAAATGGTGTCTCCGCGTCAACCCAAAAGGACTCGATGAAGAGAGCAAAGACTATTTATCATTATATTTATTATTAGTGTCGTGTAATAAATCAGAAGTGCGGGCGAAGTTCAAGTTTTCAATATTAAACGCAAAACGGGAAGAGACAAAGGCGATGGAGTCGCAAAGGGCGTACAGATTTGTGCAGGGCAAGGATTGGGGATTTAAAAAGTTCATTAGAAGGTAAGTAGTGTATATATATTAATTTATATAAACTATATAACATAACATCACGCCTGTAATCCCCGAAGGAATAGGCTGAGGTGTGTAGTACATAGCACTCCCACGTTTCACGTTTTATTTTATATAAAATCCTGTAGTTTTAAGTTATCATTTATCAGTGCTCGAAAAATTGTTCGTCAATGTAAAAATGGTCGTTAATATATTTTATAGCAAGACTATTAAAAAAAATGCCATAATTTACTAAACAATAAAAACAAAAATAAACGTCAGTAATTAATACAATACATACACTGAAATAATTGGTACCTATATTGCTATATTCAATTGTACCTCACAATTAATAGAACTCGTACATAATGAAATAATTTGTCTCGATTTTTTATTATAAATATAACAATGGCGTATAAAATTAATATAAATCATTCTAATTAGTATCGAATGAGTACATTGTCAAGTGACTGACACTAATGTGGTAGACGCCTACATAATTTAAATGAATATTATATATATTCTTCCTTATTTATTTCAAATGATATGTATCATAAATGTAGACAGCAAACAGCAAACATTGCAATTCAACTTAAGCATAACATATTACTAAATACACACATAGGTACATAAAATATTATTACAATTTTAATAATTCCAATATCGCCATAAATGAAATCAAGGAAGTGGCAGTCAATTAATAAGACGCGAAATTAGTATTTCACAACTGTATTTATATGTATGTATATGACCACCGGCGATTTCATGGTCGTCAAAATCGACTAATGCTACTTGGTAAATACTGTTTAATTGCTAGTGTAAATTTCACTAAAGCTTTAAATGTAAATTTTACTAGAAATTTAAAGGTAAATTTTCTAAAGCTATAAATATACATATTATTTAGTAATACAATCTTTTTTCAAATTTTAATAAACTTGGGATCCAACATTTCGACAAACGACTCTATTCCAACGAATTAGGTAATGAGCACCATGAAAATTAAACAATTGTATTATTATTATTATTATTAAATATCATTTACGTCACAATACGAATACGTCCACTAATTTACACTCAATAGAATAAATTACGATCTAATTTCTATTGTTATCGTAGGCAGATACAAACATTCATAAGCCGTTCCAATTTGGACCTCGAGGATAGCATGGACTTCTTATAGACTATAGATAGGTCGTGGAGTAGTTGAAATGTACATGTCTAGAAGCTAGTGAACCGCATAGCAAAATGTGACGGAAATATGCATATATTACATCGATACTTAAATGACTGCCTCGTTGGTCGTGTTAGTTGTAAACGACACTGCCAGTCGAGAGGTTCTGGTTTCAAATCACAGGTACAGGTACGAGTACTATTGTTTTTTTTTATATTAGAATGTCTATCAGTGCCTCGGAGTCTGAATTTGTACCCGGTGTATGGCAATGGACTCACCACCTAATCCACAGTGGGACGTGAACGTAACTGGTGAAACGTGGGAGTGTACTACAGTCAGTAGTCAGTCAGTGTAGTATAGTTTTGTTGCAAAATAAAACCAACTATATAACAGCAGTAATAATATGTACTCACCTTCCCATTACGTCTGAATGTTTCACTTCATAACACAGTTCTTTCTTCGGCGGTGTCGGTGTTTCGGAATGGTCGGACTCCTCTTTCGTGGATGACTGTTCTTCGGGCTCCATAATGTTCTCTTTATTGCGAACATCCTTCCCTCGTTTCTTTTGCTGTAATAGCAATATAATCAAAAGTTTATTATTTTTCGAAACATCTACATTTCCAGCGCATATAAATCGCCTTTATACGGCGAAAAAAACAAAATCTCCCTTGTAATCCATTAAGAGACAGGCAGAAGAGTTTAATACACTCCCGCGTTTCATCAGTTACGTTTACGTCCCGCCTTAGAATCGGGGGTGCACTTATTACCATACACTGGACACAAATCCCGACTCCGAGCCACTTATTTGGAGAAATTTAAATATTTCGAATGTGTTCATATAAAGGTAATGCAAAATTCTAATCAGATATATTCTCAACATAACAAATATCACCGTATATGTAATGTGCACTTAAATCCACTCATAATAATAATTTTTAAATAAAGTCTTCATTGCTTCGCATCTCATAAAGTATTCCAAGGTAAATACTTACAGAAATCACTCAAAACAAACAATTTAAATATAATCAAATTCAACATTGTGTTATTGAGAGCCAATTAAAAAAAACAAACAGGCTATTTTACAAGAAGAACACGTGTTCCGCACTCCGGCCTCTTCAACTTACACAAGAGATGCAGCGCAACATTCGTCACGACAAGTTTTTTTCAAGATTTTCTATGAATGAACTGTGGGGGAGGCCAGCTCACCGACGTGTGGAAATTATGAATGAGTGCACAGTTCTGGTAGGCGGTGTCTAGGTATATTTCTGTGCCACTTGATTCGCCGTGCCAATGGCTCGGTGTAAAAATCTGTTTCATAGACCTGCCGATGATGTACGCCCGTGAAACGATAGGTTAAGGTTGACTACTCTTCCTAGCATTCTTTGCTTGCTTAAGCGGTTTTATTGTCTTTGTAATTGGGCATTTTTACACTGTCTCATACAACTAACTAAGCAGTTAAAGTGCTGGTCTGATGTCAGTAACATACAAAATAATTTGAGAAAACAACTTAGATCTTACTTAGATCAAACTGAATGACATAATGATAATGTGAATACAGAACGTTATAATATTGTATTAATATATTGTTAATACTAAAAAGTTTCAAAAATGCTGTTTAAGCTTTTTGAAAAACTTTTATCAAATAAAAC
>DVOY01000479.1:0-11411 GCA_018237585.1 Apyrrothrix maculosa | reverse complement strand
CCTTGTATTCAAACCCGGCCTCCCGAAATGAGAGGCTGAAATTCATACCACTAGGCTATCACTGCTGATAATTAAATATAATTAAAATTATAAAATTAAAATACTCAATAGCACTGTATTATATAATATACATATTACAGATTAGTGAGAAAATGATTTGGTGTGTAAGTTCTAGCGAAAAGGATTATGAAAGGGATGCTTATATTGATCATGTAGTGATAAGGAATGACAGTAGAATAACGTGACAAGGTCATAGAGAGTAAATGGTATAGTCTTAAGAGGCAGACCTTACGATGTTCTTGGATAAAATCAGAGACATCCTATAAGAAGGCTAGACCTAAACTTCCTTTAATAGGCTAGGACATATGACTGTTTTAATGACTGTGGACCAAAAGAATGAAGTCTACCAGAACCATTGCAGATGGAAGTCCTTAGTCTCTGCCTATCCCAATGAGAAATAAAGGTGAAAATATGTTTGTATGTAATTATGGATTAGCATATTATTATTATAACATTTGTAATTTTTTAATCCATTTTATAGTTCCACTGTTGGACATGGGCCGCCGTTCAGGATGAGCGTGTTAAGACCATAGTCTGCAATGCTGGCAATGTGTGATAGTAGACTTAAAATGCTTTGATAATATTTTTTTTGACAACTCTAAAGTGTGCTGGTTTTCTTACTATATTATCTTTCATAGTTATAGCAAGTGATAATAACTAATCTTAAAACGCACATTTTTCAAGTCTGATTTGCTACTTGCATTTTTATGAAAGAGTGGATATTAAGTAATTTTCTTAAATACATCGTTCATATCGTGACACATAACTTATCTGTGGGAAATCTATTAATTGTAGCATAAGGCATAGTACAAAAGCTTAAGCATAATAGAATGTGTAAATTTAAATACGTTTACAATCTTATGTAAACGAAACACGAGAATGATAATAGTTACATTCCTGAGTGCTGCCGTACGTAACATCAGGGTATAATCCCCGAAGAGGTAGGCAGAGGAGTGTAGTATCGTACACTCCCACGTTTCACCAGTTACGTTTACGTCCCAGTATTGAATAGGTGGGGAGTTTATTTCTATACACTAGGCACAAATCCAGACTCCGATCCACTACTAGAAATTTTAATTTTAGAAAAATCCAATAGTATTCGACCGGGGATTTCAAACTAGGACCTCTCGATCGGCAATCGCGTTTGCAACCAACACGATCATTGAGGCAGTCGTATTAACGGTATTGACCGTAACGCATTTAGCAGTAAACAATTTGAAAAACTGTATAAATGACAAGTTTAAAGTAAAACTTAACGTTCATTTTACTGCGCGATGGCGGTAATGTTGCAGGATACACAAATCATAGGAATTTGTAAAAAAATCTTAGCTTTGATCTCAAACGTTACGAAAAGGTAAAACAACCAACATTACCGACAACTTAATTATTTTTTTATTTGTATAATTGAATACGTCACTCATTTACAGGCTTTGTGTTATGACAATGTCAATAACGGTATTTAAAAATTAAGGATTAGTAAAAAAATAATGATCTTAATCTAGAACATCAAGTAAAGTAACTGCTTTATTTTTTATTTAGCTGTGGAGTTCAAAATGCCTAACATTTTTTTATTTACAATGGTAGAATTCAGGAATTCAAAATGTAGCAACATTTTACTTGTAATTATGTCTCGTGTGTATAGTTTTAGTTGAAGATAATATTGTTGATTAGGGTTTTATATTATTTTTATTGGAAATCTCAATATCATTCTCGTATCGCTTAGAATAAACTAAATTTTATTGAATCCATACACAGTTGAGCATGACTGTAATGTAGTATCTGTGCGCGCGTAGTTGGAAAAACCGTCAATCGTGTCGCTGTTGTGTTGTTACGTACGTTATCCATGTAGTCGACTTTACACTGACAACAAAATAAAAATAATTTTATTGCTTGTCTCACAGTGACAGTCATCGATTCCTATATTTTTGTAATATTAGTTTCTTTTTACATTCATATATTAAATTATTTTCTAGCTATTTTCTTATATACGTAGGATCAGTGTATAACGACTGATATGTTCGGAAATTGGGCAGATATGGATCATTTAAAGTTGTGAAAGATAAAGGCAGAAATTCTGCGCGTGTATGTATCGCTCGTTGGATGTACCGTTGGAGCAAGGACGATATCTTTTGATGCACTGAGTCGCCGCCATGTTGTTGTTTGCTCTCTGATTGCATTGCTTGTTATGGGTATACTGTTATGGGTATACTGAGTATTCTAAGTGTCTGAGCATGTTGGAAGATGTCCCCATCCACGGTAGCCGGAGCGACCTCAGAAGCAAGCCGCCCACGCACCAAAGAAATCTTAGTTTGGACTTCAGGTACGTACATTGTTGACAAATAAACTTTCGCAAAATCACATCTGTGTACTAACAGCGTAATGACTTTCACGTAGCTATGTGTATGAGTTCTGAATGGATTAAAACAAATCTATAGCTTCATAAGTATAACTGCTAAATGTTTAGGCGAGCAGAAAATCGTAGTAATAAAGTAGGCCAAGTATGAATTGTTCTCGTAAATTGAATAACGACACCAATTTCAGTTGGTTACCGTGTATCATGTTTGTATTGAGACAATTGAGACAATTTGTATTGAGACAAATCAGCAATCACGAAATTGGAACATGGAACAGTTCTGAAATGTACTGAACTGTATAGTTTATGACAACAATTAAATTTAGCTTCTTACATTGTTTTCATTCATTAACCGTCAAAAACAGACCTCCAATTTATCACAATTAATATAGCTTGTTGAAATCTTTGTATATGAGATTACATTTCACCCCTCTGCTCTGGGAATATAAGGTTAATATCAGGATTTAATATTATTAAATTATATATATTAAAGCATATTAAAGCATACACCTTTGAACTTGTATTTATGTGTTTATAAGAATAAATGTCACCTCTTTTCATAAAAGTGAATGTTGGAAAGATACTATTCACCTTAGACTTTTCTATTATGTTCTCCAAGGTGTGAGCAGGTCAGACTATGTCTATACTCTTCATATAATGTGAGGGCAGTAATGTTCAACGGTGGAAGAAATTGATGAGGATGACGTTAAAATCATCATCTGATCGTAGTGGTACAGGAGTGTTTCATGTTGGCTTCTTGCATCCATCCTACCTTTACATCTACATAAGCCTGTCCTAATTAAGGCCACTCTGTCAATTTTTAAGATTTGTTACAACTGATTGAGTCGGAGCTTCTTCTATTCCAGTGTAATCTGCCAACCACTCCCTACAAATCAGTACAAAGCAGTGCAGGTACTGCTATGTGGCAGAAATAGGTTTGCCTCTTAGTTTTTTAATGTGCACATCAAAATTGTTTTGACACAATTCACCCTTAAAAGTTTTCACATATTAATCTGGTTCCTTTTGGTGATGATGCACAAATACAGCATAGGCTACATGTCACTTACCATTAGACAAGACTGTAGTTAAATGTGTGTGTAGAGAGTAAAAAGAAAATTGAATAATAAAAGGTAAATATTATTGTTTTCTATTTATAATCAAGAAATTTGTTGGTTCATATTAAAATCAGCTATGTTATAAAATTAGTTTCAGCATAAACTTTTCTACATGGCAAACCCAATGTGGCTATTGGTCTAGCTAGACCAATGTGTCATAAGTTTCTCTGGGTGTATTGGCTTAGAATGCTGGTGTAACTTGTATGAAACGTTTACATTACATTAAATCCTATTTGTCACCTATTAAGCCTGTATGAAAATATGTAAATTTATTTACATAACTTTGTGTTGTTTGTTTGCATATGATTTTAAATTAAATCATCTGGAGTAACTGTCATATAAACCATTGTTTCTTTTGCTATAATAAGGATGTTTGAGGATTTCATTTTAGTACAAATTATAGTGAATTATTCATAAAATTATTACTACACATGCATATACAGTTACATATTTTTGGAATGTATGTTATTTTGTTGGTATAATTCTCATAAAAGGTAATAGCTTTAATCTATATGTATCTATATATATATCTAATCTAACTATTGTATGTTGTGTCTAGATAATTTGCATTACATTGCAATTCTTACTATATTATACATTCCTATGTTTGAAGTATCATTGAAAGGATTATAATTCAACAGATACTGGACTATTGAGTTTCTATAAATAAATGTATTGGGTGTTTTTTCGGTAGGTGTACTATTATACTTGTAGCAGAACATTTTTACAACATTCATGACACAGGGTTTATATGTAGACAAGAAAGGAGGTCCTCATGGAATCTGCTAGTTTTCATAAAACTCATAGCCATAAACAAGAATAAATGATTTATCATACATAGTGTGAGTGTGATTCATAGATATTATGTAGTAGTGTCTAATGGGCAGGAAATAGGGTGTAATTTTCAATATTATTGAACTTACATAAAACTAACCACAAGGCACATATTACTTGTAACCAACCACAAGACTTGTATTATGAAACCTATAAAATTAATAATAGTTACATTCATATCTGCTGTAATGTTTTGCTTGTATATTATGGAAGCAACATTGTAACATCACAACTGTAATCCCCGAACAGGTAGGGTGAGGAGTGTAGTACACTCGAATGTTTCAACATTTATGTTTATGTCCTACCATGGAATAAGTGATCAGTTTAACGCCATACACTAGGCACAAATCTAGACTTTGAGCTAAGAAGTCATAGTATTAAAACATTAATTAATGATCAAGTAAAGTTGTAAATTTTTCATGTGCATTATTACTATTGTTCAGGCATTAAAGGCAGAGCTGTCTACCTATGGTTTGTCTGTAGAAGAGTTAGTGTGGAATTTGTTCCTGCTTCTAAATAATTGTTTGTGTATTATAATATTCTGGTTGGTAGGTTTTCCTCCTGATAAATTAAAAAAAAGCATTCTAAAACATAGTTCTTTAGGGAATTAATTATAATTATATATGTGGCTTATGTTGCATCGAACTTTGGCACACTAATACTGCATGCTGATATCTCAACTGTTTCTCTCTCACCTCTTACCACTAGGTGTCATGTTGTTTTGCCACTTCTGTATTGCTTCTTTTACTACTTCTGTATTCTTCTGTATTACTGGAACAAAAACTGAATGAAAGAGGTTTAGTATTATCATCCAACAGTTGGCAGTTTTCATGCCTTTTCTATATTGACATTTGTGTTTTACACTTACAATTTGGCCTTGACCAGAAAAAGTAAGTGGGTAAGATGTTTTTTGGGGTTAATTCATAAATAATACCATCAAAAGTAATAACAAATATAGCTTTTATTGGCTAAATATCTTAAAACAGCATAATTAGGTAATAAATACACTTTTTTGTTTAGGTAGTATTGTCCTTTAGGGATGTTTTATTGGTTGGTTGTTGATTAATTAGTGCATATTGGTTTATTAATATTTTTAACTTTATGGATTAATTAGTTTGATGGATAATATTTATATTAATTGCCTGTATATTAAATGTAAACAATGATAACAGTGTATTATTTCATTATTTTGAAGTTTCTACTACTACCTGTACAGTAGGAGAGAGATGTTGTAATGCACAGACGTAGGTTTAATGTGCAATGTCTATAAAGATAGAATGATTTCGTATTGTTCTTGTTCACATTAATTAAGAATTACTTTGCAACATACAAACATTAGTGGAATTGTACAGGTGATTTAGGAATGAAAGCAAGAGCAAAATCCTAATAAAGCTTGCACAGTTTTATGTTAATCATCTACATCATCATCAGCCTGTTTAAATCCACTGCTGGCTATTTGACTCCTCTGAGGGTTTTTTTCCATAGAACCCCATGCTGGGCATGCGGATTGGGGATCATAGGAAAGCAAATCTATCTCATATAATTATGAGGTACCATTCAAACAGTGTCATTGTGATAATGTAGGTGAATTTTCTGCTTAACTGCTGTATGCATGTGTTATATTCTCAATTTTTTACTGTGTCGAAGCTCTGTCTTACATTTTAATACCCGAAGCGAAGGTAATATTGAACTGTGTGGGTCCTTTTGTCAGTACATAATATGCATGTTCTATTACCCGAGTGCAAAACAAGGCCGTGAGCACACATACGTACATGTAAAAGGTATCTGTTTGGAAACAAATCGAAAACAATTCGTAATTCGAATTCCAGAGCAACAATTTCATAAATCGTATCCCCATTTTTGTGTAATGAATTGAAAATTTTCAATTTTTGTCGGAATGCGGTTAACTTCATTCATCGTGTTCTACTCTAGTAAACACCCTGCGGTTACGACGCTGTATATTGAGGATAGATTTATTTGTGTAGTGGAAAAGGTATCTTTTTTTATGGAGCGTGTTTCTTTGATGTGATGGACGGAACTGCCGGCCCAAGTATTAAAAAGTGGTGCGTACATTCGTTCGACTACTGATGTTAATAAAAATTACATTATTTTTGATCGCAGTATATTTCATTGGTGACTTACGCTGTCAATTCTACATGCATTGCTGCTACTACGGTGCATACGTATTTTTTAATATAGTTATTGTTTAGTGAAAGAGATTAAGTACAGTAGCCTAATCTCCTCGCCTGTATTCTCTCGCAATCCACGAACAATCTCTTAAAAAAAATATTTAAACCACTTGAAATATTTCTAATAAATTTAAGCGACCGGTGTACCCTTCTGTACTGACCAGTCGCCACAAAAACGAAAGTTTTTGCTAATTAAGAAACAAAATAATTCTAATACATGGTTATGTTTTAATATAATGACGTAAGGTTTAAGTAATACTTTCCATGTCTCTACATTCCAGTCAGTCAGCCATATTTCATGCAGTTTGTTGATCCCTACCGCCAATACTTAACCATGACTACATCGGGAATTACGTGCAATATGAAAATCCCCTTTTAGTAGTTTTTCCCGCGCTTAGCAATGGGGTGCTAGCCTACCGCCGCCTATGTGGCGTCTGAATGTATCGATTTTTACTATCTAGCCGCCAAGATAAATGGTAATGATAATAATATCGGAGAATAAGACGAGCATCGGATCCCGTACTACGCAGCCTGAGCTACGGTGATCAGACAATTGATAAACTATATATGTATATATCCGGCATACACACGATTTTACATCCAAATACAAAATAAATATTTGTATCTATCACAAAATTATTTGTCCTGGTTGGTCCTCGCCTTAGCAGTTAAAATCACGAATCATCGGATCCATAATCTAGTTAAATTATCAAAAAGAACTGGGAAATCTTTCATGAGTAAAGACATGACCAGTCTATGACTTAGATAAATATATATTTGGTAATACTACATACACTCATTTCTTTAGTATTGGTTTGCGCTTAAGACAAGTCTATTGCTTTCTTGAATAAATTAGTGTACGATATAAACTTCGGCTCATCATATCACAACAGGACAACTTGTTAAATCAGAAATAATAATTCGGTATTTACGCGGATTTTCTACCTATATGGATTTAAGGAAAAATATATCGCTTGTCATTCAAAAGGATATTATTATTTTCGAAACGTATTAACATGTAATTTATTAGTACGTTTGTTGTACAATTATTGAATCTGGAACAGTTCGTGTCGAATGGAAGGTTCAAGTAAACACTGGTTGAATCTGGGGCAGTCTTCGAGCTCAGGTGAACGGACGAGGGCGAAAGTAAAAGTGGACAGCGGATAACGTTAGACGGCGGAAAGCGTCGATTTCCTCACATACCGATACGTCTTATTTACTTGTAATAAAAGCCATTTTTCTCTACCACTAGAATATATGGCTCAGGCGCGACAGCCGCTATCGGTATAGGCTTAAGAGACTAGCTTCAATCAACAACTAGTTTCTATTTTGCACACTTGAGTTTCGTTTTAATGTTAAGTCGTAGTCACATTAGATATTTAGGAAAACGCAAAATTCAGTGTAATTTTTAATCAACTTTCATATGTGTTACATGACGTGGTAAACATAAAAGCAAATTATGAATGAAATAAAACGGTAAGCAAGAAATTACTATTGATTACATTGTTCGAATAAATTACAGACTTAAATGATAGCGTTTTAACTCTTATCTTAACTTTCAACTCTTTGCAGCTGGCCTCGCCTTGTCTCATCGTCAGTTAGACGACAATATGAATTTTATATTCACCCTCCGGAGTAGAAAACGTCAATAAACTGCATGCAGGGGTTGCGGAAAGCAAGTTTTAACCATTTTCCTCTGTGAAACGTAATATTCTGTTGCTACTATTTATAGTTTGGTCAACATTTAGATAAATCGTCGATGTTATGAATTTCGTTTTGATATTAGCTATAATGATTACGCTTTGAACAAAATAAACTATTACCTAACTATGTTTGAAAGGAGAAGGCCCAGCGTGTAAAAAATGTAGCCTTTCATTCAAATATTGACTTGTCCGTCTCTTTCTGTCTTGTTCAATGGAAAGTAATTGTTTTATCGGGTGTGAATTACTTTCGTGTATTCGCGTAACGCACAAAATCGATTATTGGCTGCGTAATCGATCAATCAAAACAATTGACTTTTAAAATAGAATGGAGCGGCCTTCCATTAAACCGGTGCGCGACCAACCGACCAAGGCAACCTCTTCCATTGTGGATTGTGTGTTTAGCCGTTAGAGCATTGGCAGAAATGTGTCTGACGACCTCCCCAGCCATTACTCGTATTCGTGAAAAAGACATTATGCGTATATAAACACAATTTAGTTCAATCCGGCGCGAAGAATGAAACGACCTGTGCATTTCACTCAATCCATTAATTTTCAAGTAAAAGTTTTGCTGCGAATAAATTCCAGTTGGTAATAATTTTATCGACAACTTTTTTCGTTGTCAGATAATTTCTCCCCTGAATCTAGCGGTGTTTTAGTGTTTATCAATGTCATAATTCTGTCCTTTAATCTAAATGTGTATGATTACATGTTAGATAAACAATGAAATTTACTACCGAAATAATGACAAATACGGTTTAGTAAAGACCGCAAAACATCAATATTTATATATGTTCCAAGAAAACATTTGCAAAATTTCGATACAACAAATGTGGAATGCCATTCACCTGAGGATTCAAGATGTCGACATGATATGTACACCGGAAATGTTCTCTATGCCTTTAAAATAACAATTAAACCCTGTTATATTAGAGTGTGCTCAAGATAAGATACGTTATCCGGTCAAGTATCTAATGTAATTTTCATATCTATTCTGTACATGTATCTGTATTGATATATGGAAATATGTAGTCACCAGATTATGAATATCCATTTTTTAATCGTTTCCCTGTTATTAGTTCTTTGTAAGTACAATCAGGACATCATAAGACGTGGTTGTCACCTCAAATTCTCATTGAATATACGTCCACTCTATCTTTTATATCTCCATATGAATCATAAGGCGCCAGTTTAATTGGACATATCTGGCACATGTGTCGGTGGTACTTAGTCGCTAACTACTAATTATCTTGACCCTTTATCTGTCTGCCAATCAAGACTGGCATGCTCGGAACGCGACACGCAATTGGCCGCTACGCGAAACATATTGGCTTTGCGTCCAATCTAACTAGCTCCATCGCGCTCGCCGTCTGTTATTCCAAATGAAACCATCCATGTTACGAGATAAGATGTAAAGTTCCATATCGAATAGCTAACTTATAGGGCTCTTGCATAAGTGGTGGAAATTTATTATAAGACTCATTTTTTATCACCAATCCTTGACTCTATTACGTTCACACATAGGATACTTGGCAGATATTTGGTCTTGCTCGGTGGTCGGATAATCGCATCCGTGCAAGCATTGCGTTTCGATTAATCTTTACAGCTATCGGCAACAGTTAATTTAAGCTAATTATGTGAAATTAAATTCTTATCTTGCTTATTCAATCTTATGAGTATGAAGTGCATTTGTTGATAAGAAGAATCTCTATTATTTGCGTTGCCCTTACCTTGACAACACTATGATTATAAAACTATTTTCCTTATGACGATCTTGACTATTTATATTTAATGTTCGTGTAAAATAGAGAAACTCTAAAAAATATCTTCAGACTCAAGACCATTTTTTGTGATACTTTACGGATTTGTGTTCTTTTATTGACGCAAGTCGCACCATAGTAATTAGACGTATATGGACGTGAAAAGGCGTCATTGTGGTAATTTAATTGTTATTAAATGTTCATCATAGACTGCTATCTTATGCGACAGTGACTAAAGTGCAGTTCTAAATGAATCTGGCTTGGTTTAATAAATACATGTGTTCTAGCTGTGTACACTCATGTCACATTGAATGTTAAAATGAAACCGTTACACGGGTATTTCTAATGTTAAAAACGTGTCGCACGACGGCGACTGCTACTCATGTAATTATCATTAAAGCGTGGAAGCCACAAGCCGGGGGTGACGGCGTTATTAATAATATAATCCGACGCAACGGCTTATTTTCTGCCACACGTCTAAAATTGGCGGATTCGGAAATATCACTGAAGTGTGTGTATATTCTGCGAGTCAACGGACGTCTGCGTGTCATCCGTTGATAAACACTCCGGTGGGCGCGCACTCAATATGGTCCGTTTGCGTGCACGCGTTCGATGTGTGATCGTTTTCATTAGCTCTTATTTGTTTGTTTACTTCTTTTTACATGTTATGGAAATAGCAAACGTGGATGTAAGATACATAAGAGCCGTTGGCGTCGAGATACGGCGCGTCTATATTGCAGAATGTACAACCGATTTTTTTTTATAACGTCTTATCGTTAGTTCCAATAATCGTATATCGCTATGCCAGTCTTCGTTGTTCTTCTGTGTAACATCCTATCGTTGTTTTCAGTCGTCATATATCGCTATGCCAGGGATTATGGTGACGTCATATCTGGGTGTTTTCAACGTGTTCGTTCAGACGCACATATGACAGAATTCCCCATAAACATTCCACGTTTTCCTTGTTAAATCTGTATTGAATTAGTTAAACAAATAGTTTATGCTCATTTATAAATACATTTTATTAATCTTGAAGCTGCTAGAATACACTGGATCGGATCCCACATACATTATGGTATTCTCTAACCAGTTTTCTTGTCTAGTTCTTAAGGGTGGACAAATGTTGGTTAGCTTTGATGTCGGTCCAGTAAATACGGCGAGTAGTTTCAAAAAATACTCAGTCAGAGATGGATTATTTTGAAAATTGGCTAAAACTATTTTTTTTACCGGAATAAGTAAACCGATTTCACACTTCTCTAAAACTCCCACAGATTTCATAATTTCTTGAAACACATTGGTTGACGTAAACGTAACATCACTCCGGTAATCCCCGAAGAGTTAGGCAGAGGAGTGTAGTACACTCCCACGTTTCACCAGTTACGTTTACGTCCCAATATGGA
>DVOY01000478.1:0-11412 GCA_018237585.1 Apyrrothrix maculosa | reverse complement strand
TTCCACTACAATAAACACACTTACTTAGGTTGTCCCTCGCAGCTTTTCAGATATTCCAATGACTTCTCCGCCTTTTCCAACACGTTCATGGCGAAGTATTCTCAATCAATGCATTCCAAGTACAATGGAAACATAATAACGATATATTGTAACGGAAAATAAATTATTTTCGTCGCGAAAACGCAACAAACAAAGTGAAGAGAAAAATCAATGGTTGACGTTTATGCTTTCAGTTCAAAAATTGTTCATGTTTCAAGTTGTAAGGTTAGTTACTGTACAATTTTATAATAGCACTCCATTTTATTATTTCAATTTCCTTGTGAAAAAATTGCCCGAACGGTATATTTAGTTCACTTTTCATATATATTTATTCTGTATTTTAATTATATTTAACGCAAGTGTATTCCCCAATTTGTACTACGTACTGCTTTTTCTGTAATCATCATACTCTACACATTTAATGAGGCGATTAGATTAATAGTATTACTTAACAGTGTTCATCAAGTTCTATATTAAAGATATTCAAGTAATCAAACAAACGTAACATCTCGCCTGTAATCCTCGAAGAGGTAGCCAGAGGAGTTTAGTACACTCCCAACAGTTACGGCCCAATACAGAATAGGTGGTGAGTCTATTGCTATTCCCGGGCACAAGTCCAAATTCCGAACCACTACAAGTAATCCTAATTTTAGAAATATTCAATAGTACTAGACCCGGGATTTGAACCGAGGACTTTTCAATCGGTAGTCGCGCTTGCAACCAATACGAGCAACGTAATTGAACACTTTTCTAAATGATTATTCAATGTTAATTAACCGAAAACAAATGAGCCTTATCATTATTAATTAGTTTCGCAACATTTAAACTGGTTTATTTTCGGAAACGAAACACATATTTATGAGAAACATTAGTGTTACAGACATGACTTAGGTGTGACAACCAGAAACGAGAAATTAAATACCGAACGAATAAGGCCAAAGCAGACGTACCACAGTTGGCATCGGCTTTCGATTATTTTACTACGTTTAGAAGCTGCATGTTATCAAAATGTCACGGTGGCGCAAATCTCTTCTTGGGTGTTCGAGACGCACATTTGAGAATGCTAGTCGCAGTAATTTGTGAGTCTAATAGTATTTGCGGAACATGTTTTATTTTATTGCATTTTAATGAAGCTATACAAAGGAATCAGCTAAGAAACTATTAATTGCGCCGATGGTTTTTTTAATACCATCTCTTATATTCTAGTTCATATTACTTTTGGAGAGTATCATTAATTTTTAAATTTATTATGAAGAGGCTAGAATTTTTTTTCAATATTTTAGATTTAAGTACACCACGTTACAAAAACTTATATACTATGTTTAAGAATAAGCACGTGTTACTGCTTTCCTTCGCTCAACCTTACCCCTATAATAGAAACGGTGATAAAATCACTAAAACACGCAAATATAGCATTAAATGGCACGCAGAAAGTAAACCAAAGGTACTTTATCATAAAAACAATAATTGAAAAATACAATTTCGATATCAGGATCAAAAACCATCATGTACTCAAAACACAGTATGCAATATAGATGCAGTCGCAAAAACGCTGATATTTGATGCTAAAGATTCGTTTGTGTATTAGCCTTTAGCCAAGTGATAACACTCAAACGTCAAATACATTTTATTGATTACAAACGTCATTTCGCTGAAGTTTGTCATTAAAATAGGTCCTAAGAATATTTGATGAGTGATCTTTATAGAGATAAAAAATAATGTCTACAGCTGAGCAAAACGTTGACGTAATGTATGGCATAAAAACAGTTTTGGCAAACATTGAAAATGCTGTGGCCCGACGAAGTAAAGTACGTTGTTTTTTACTATGTTATAGTTAATCGCTTTTATCATTCGTACAGTATGTTAATAAAATGTAAACTAGATAATTACTACTGTAACTTAACCTTGTCTGAAGATTGTGAAGATCTGGATTATTGATGTTACATTCACATAAATGTCAAATTCACACTCTTTTTTGTCCCTAGGAACTACCACAAGTTATTCCACTATTAGTTGCTGTGTCGAAAACAAAGCCGGCATCTCTGGTAATACAGGCTTATGAAGCTGGCCAGGTACATTTTGGCGAAAACTATGTAAATGAACTTGTTGAAAAATCTAGTAACCCTGAATTGCTTGACAAATGTAAAGACATAAAGTGGCATTTTATTGGTCATTTGCAAACAAATAAGATTAATAAGTTATTAAGTTCACCAGGGTTATATATGGTTGAAACTGTTCATTCAGAGAAGCTTGCAGATAATTTAAATAAGCAATGGATCAAATATAGAAAGGAGGAAGAACAATTAAAAGTAATGGTTCAGGTCAATACTAGTGGAGAAGATGGTAAGGACCAATATTTTTAATTCAATTATTGCTATTACCTTATCTGATTTATTTCTTTCTAAAATTGTGGTATTTAATCAACTACATCTATTCATTTTCACAGTAAAAAATGGAACGGAACCTGATAATGTGTCCAATCTTGTGGAGTATGTTCTCAAGAATTGTCCTAATCTTAGCTTTCAAGGTCTGATGACTATCGGTATATATGACTATGATATATCTAAAGGCCCTAATCCTGATTTCCTCACACTAGCAAAATGCAGACAGGATGTCTGTGAAAAGCTTGGCTTAGACATTAACAACGTTGAACTCTCAATGGGAATGTCCACTGATTATGAACATGCTGTAAGTTTACATATTCTTATTTTTTTTCCTTAGAAAATAATCAATTATTTATTTAACCCGTAAAACAATGACCTGGAATTCTGCTGTCTCCAATGTGTTGCCACATCTAAGCCTTATAATTACCTTGTATGTGTAAATACCGGTATTACAGTATTACAAGCAATATTTTGTAGAAGTTGAATTGGTGCTCCTGATGTTAAAGCTTGAATTGGATATAGAAGTGGACTAGCTCAGTATTATTATATGAGCATACCCTGGTATTATTTAGTCATTATTATACAGTCCCTTAAAGTGTAGATGAAGAGTATTTACTGAATAAGTGAAATTTGCTTTACAATTTTCTTGCAATAATACTTTACAATTATTTTGTTCATGTTTATATTCCTACTATTACCAAAGTGTACATTTTAAATAAACTAGAAATTGTGATTTTCTTTTCATGCTAAATAATATGTAAATATTACATATCCCTAGAATTAGCAGTAACATAATGTACCATAAACGTAACATCACGCTATGTAAGTTAGGTATTTTATAAGATTTATTAGTAATTGAAATGTTATTATTTTTGCCATTTCAGATAGAATTAGGTGCCACAACGGTACGAGTTGGATCTGTAATATTTGGGGCAAGATCCTCTAAAGCCAAATAATATTGAACTAATATTGTATTGTAAAGTTTTATTTTCCTGGCACTATTTTTGGATATTAAGGACACGGGCTTCCATTATTGTTGTTATGAAAAACTTGACGTAAAAAATGTACTGTGTGATTCATAGTATGATCTGCATAAAATAAATGTGATGTTCAAAAACGGTTTTATGTAGTTATGTATTATGCTGTTGGTAAAAGTTCTGTTTCAAACGTGACTTAAAAACAAAGCAAAACGGACTTTAAATAACGTATCATTATTTAGATCGACATTATTAAATCACCCCGTTAATTGCAGGAATCGTAATGTTTGTTATGGCAACACAGTGCTGTTGTGTCACTGTAAGCTAAATTCTTATTAACTTAGATAAAGTGACAGAAGTGTTTCATATGTCATTTCTGATAGCTGCGTACGCCACGACCCTTGAAATGCTTAAATGTTTACACACGAAGTGAAATTTCTACACTAATCTAGCACTTTCCTTAGAACAACATCGAATTAATATTTTTGTGCCAATATTGTGGTGAACTTATATATTTTAATATAAGTGTTATAAAGTGAAGTGTGGAAAGTATTAAAAGTTAGTAAGTGAAAAGCTGGGACATCCTGTTCGAAGTTCGAAACAAGGACGTATCTCGTAGACAGGTAAAGAAGGATAACAACTTTTTGTGCCTTTTCCAAATTTATTTTTGTTTGTTTTATCTGCATCACGTACAAGGTCGAGAACTTGACTTCGTTACATAGTGTGTAGTTAAATCAAAGAGAAATGTAGCACGCGACAGGTAATTATTATTTGGCGGAGTACATAATTTGAGCACGTTTTACGATTCAAGCGTTCGTTTGTTTGAATAAGGTATTTTAATTAAGATTTAATATTTTTATCTATATTTGGCATATGGAATAATCAATAGTAATTCAAAACGTATTTTTGTTTGTAATTTTCAAGGTGTGGTAAACTATTGGTGCTATTTTTGAATACGGAATGACCACTTAGTTATGCTATAGCTATGCCAACTAGAATCCATCCTAAATAGATGTGTAGAAATATTATTAATAGGATCAGTTTGTTAGGATAATAATAATCTTTATTGACAGAACATGGTTTACATTGGGATATTAAAAATATTTGATAGATACAGTGCTCATGTTCACCAATAACAGCATATGAAAAGTCATTGTTCCTAGCGGCACGTGTAAAATATCTACACAATATTAGACTACTCTAATATTGTGCTTCTAGCTTTATAATTTGATCATTAACAATAGTTAAAACAGCCTAAAAAATATAGACTAAAATATTCTTCAATCATAGGATTCATTGCCAATAAGAATATTAATAAGCATTATAATAACATATCACTCCATCTGTATTTATCCGAAGGGATAGTTTAATGTAAGTTAACATTCATTGGTAACTGGACTGTACTGGGATTCTGGACTGTACTCCTGCATATCGTACATAAGTCATCCTCCTATCAGTTGTTCTGATGACCTGAAGACGACAGTGGGATGGTACTGGATTCGGACAGCCCTGGAGGAGTGGCGCCAATTAGAGCAGGCCAATGTCCAGTAAAGGATCTCTAAAGGATGATGTATGAGTCTAAATATAAATGCATGTATATACTCATTAAAGTGGGAATATGCATGTACATATGAGAGCAGTAAGTAATAGTATCTAATCTCTTTGAGGGTGGTAAAAAGCATGTTACTACTCCTGAAGTCATAAGATGGCAGCCTCTACTTACCTAATATACCTATGCACCGTGAGTCACATCATTCAGACTGGAAACACGTGATTTTTAAAAAAGCTTCTTTGTGGAATATTTCTTCCATCTGAATGTTCTGGATCTATTGTTGCAGATGGTGCTATTATGTGCTATTTGTGTAAATCACTTGACAATGGTCTGTTTTCCAGCTCTGTGCATGTGGTAATCTTATATGATTCTGTGTATTATTTTCAGTGGTTTAACATTGGATTATTCTTAATTGTCTGTTGTTTTACTCATCATATGAAATAGTTTTAAATAATCGGTGGTCTTCTTTTAAATGTGATTGTCTCACTACTTCTTGATCTGATAGTACCACAGCTAAAAGTAAAATTGATTGGTTGGTTGATTATTTTGGGAATCATATCTCTCCAAATCAACTTCATTTATTGGTTTACATCTACAAATAATCATTGAACTTACAACATCTGTGTTATGTTGGTGATGATACAAAATTTCTCATCAAAATATTTTGCCACTTGGAATTGTATCATAAATTGTATTATACCCGTGGGTTTTGGACGTTTGATATAATCAGTGATGAATTATTTCCCACAACCACATCTCATTGTAACCGATTGGTAGTACATGTATGATACAGTGTAATTAACAAAATCAAGCCTCATAAATACAACACTGAGATGATGCAAGTGTGAACAGAACAATATATATCTTGTAATATTCAATTACAAAAAACTCTCATGAAATTATGAAACAGTGAGACTCTTAGCTAATTAGACACCACCTTATTTATGAATGCTCAATCGATGCACTATACCTACAGTATGGTTTCCCCCTAACCACATTCAAACTATTGTTGAGTGTACATGAATGAGGCTTCAGGTTAATATATTGTAATGCTTCTATCAAATGTAACTGTTGATTATTCCTAATTAGCTGGATTCAAGTATATACATATGTATGTATAAACATAAAAAAGTCACCAATTCAAAAACCATTGATAACTACTCTAATGTTGCAAATAAATATGGCTAGTGGTGACCATTTACCATCAGGTTGATTGTTTGTCTTTATAATAAAAAATGTCTGGTGTCTCAAGGCTAAGTATTACTGCTTTTAAGCTACACATTTCAATCATAGGGTGCCTTGATATTAAAAGTTTTGTAACACACTAGAAAGTTACACTCTGACCTTTAGTTTAGTTTGCTAATCTCAATACCTAAATGTATAGCCTATATCATATGTTATTGTTTTTGTAGTTAAAAGCTATCTGTATTAAACATAGATGTGGATGTTAATAAAAAGTAGTGACAGCCAAGCCTCTTAGAATTCAGCCTCTTGCTCAAGGGTCCAAATAATGGTGTGCACTTCTTTTATTACAAGATTATTTGTTTTAAAAACATCACATGTAATAGTGAAGGAAAACATAACAAGCATTACTTTAGATTTCTCTATAATATTCTTTAATATCTGTGCAGTCAACTAATTCACACTTGGTCAACATGGCAGACTTAACCCTCCTTATTCTGAGGAGAGACCCAAGTCTAATAGTAGACCTTTAAGAACAGTTGATGATCATGATATAAATAAATACTAGTCTATATGACATACTTTTTCACTGTATCTTTTATTGCTACTGATCCCCATGGCTTTTACATTCTTTATGTAGCCGTAAAAACTTTCCATTGTGTAAAATCTCTCTTAAGTAATGCAAAATTACTGTGCAATTAGTAGATTTGAAATTATGAGAGTTTTTACATACCTTGGGCATCCATAAAAAAGTTATTAAAATGCCTTAAAAAGTCCTTCACACTAGGGATTTTTGGCAATTGTTGTGTGCCTAAGTTTAATCATCAGCCATTTGCGTTTAGTGATGCTGGTTTTAGGTTATTTATTTACCATGTAGATTCAGTCTGTAAAATTTTTTGTGTATTTCTTTTTAACTCAGATTGTAATCCAAATTGAAAATAACATTTTCCTTACTTATAGAAAAGGGAAAATCCCCAATTTACGACACATTTGCTATCTGAACAATAACAAACAAACTTTCTATTTACTACTATGACGAAACACAGTAACATTTGCCTTTTGTTCTCATCATTGTAGTTAAGACAATTATGGCAAGTTCACAAACTGACACTAAACTCTTGCACACATAACACTGTGCTACGCTTGTGCAATTCAAGGTACTCTTATTTATATATTATTTAGGATTGTCATGTAAAATCAGCTGACTGATGATTTTGTAATGTTCTCGTAGTGTCAACTTTTAGAAAATTCATTCTCGTGTGCTGGGAAAATTAAACATATTATGTTCCTTAAGATAGATGTGGTTGTTTTTTATGTGAAGAAAGTGGCAAACAAGCAGGTAGCAGTGACAAGTGGCCAAGAGTGGACACATAGACATTACTGCAGTTAGTAATAGTATCTGTCTATTTTGAGGCTAATCACTGACACATTATCACTCTTGAGGACTGAGATAGTTGACTATAGTATATGTAGATCAAGAAACACCCTTAGAAATGAAATGAATTTTTAACAGTAACAATTGCTTTATAGTAGAAATAGGTGTAGCGGTGATACTTCCTTGGGTGGTTGACCTTCACACCAATCACAAGTTACATGAAGATCATACGTCAAAAAACAAATGTCAGACAAATTGCCTGAAGTGATACTATACTGTTACAAAGTATTGAGAAGATTGCATACATACTATTATATTATTGTACAATACATATTCCATCCATTCTATTTAGAGGTCCACTGCTGGTTATAACCCTCCACTAATCGGCTCCAGTTCTTACCGTCATGGACCTTCTGAATTCAATACCATTCCAACTGCAGTATTGAAATGTACTCAAAATTGATTATAAAAACGAAGTGATTATAAAATGTTTATTATTAGTAATTCATTACAACCAGGGATTTAATTAACTATTTAACAGCAACTTCGCTGCAAACCATATATTATGCCTTAAACACCCTGACTTGCACCTGATACACCTATAATAAATAATTATTTACATAGACAAATACCAATGTTTAAACTTTCTACTGAACTAAACAAAAACTGGACTATGACCATCATCGACACGTAAAAAGCTTTTGATGCGTCCTTCGTACGGTAATGTACGATGAATTACATCCAACTCACGGACGCAAATGTTAGAAAGTGAATAGAGAAACTATACGATCGCACTGCCCATAATAATAGAATCACTGAAGAAATTAACATCTCTAACGGCCATTCTGTACCGGATTCTATGGTTTATTTTACGCACTTATAGTTTTATACGTATTTAATACTTGAACTTCGTGGTTGGTTTTTTTTTTCTAATTTACGTTATATCAGAGTCTATGGATGTTCTCAGATGATAAATATTCGATCCATGTTTTTTTTGTCACCTGTTTTTGTCTCCTGACAAAGATATTAGCAGCCGACTGTCGATTCCTGGACACATTTATTTACTCAAATATGTTACCAAATTTTGTAGCCTCTTACTGTGATATTTCACCATCTTCAAAAGTTGGTCGTGGACAATGGTATACATAAAACAAATTCGCTCTTTGTAATTCATAAGATTCATAGTAAAGTGTATATAAATTACCAAATGAATGTGTGAAACAGTTAAATGGACGAAGAAATAAATACAATATATAGAATAATACACAATATTATCACTCTTAATTTACTGTTATGTCGTAGATAAAATTAACGCAATTGAATGATATAGGTGCAATGCGGGCATTTTAGAAACTTCTCACCGACGATTAATCAGTGACAGGTGTGTTCAATGCAAAATGGATTCCATTACCATAAAGTATTGTTGACTATTTTCGCAGACGTCAAGAGAAAGGTGTGCTTAACAGTAATATTTTTATTTGTCAAGTATAACAGTAATATCTTTTGTTTTCCACTCCTTAGTTCTTTCATATGGCTTATTAAGAAACAAACAAAATCAGTCATAAATGTAATTTAACCAAATATTTTTTTAAAATATTAGTTACAATTTAAGCGCTAATATTAATGGAAATTATAATAAATACAGTTTTTCTATCCACTTATTAGAATGTTTATTAAAGTAAGACGTGACCAACCATATTACTAGCGAAATCGATTTATTTTGCCATATTAAAATTGTAATCGGTGTAAGTTAAAGCGGACTTCTGCGCTACGAATTGCGAAAGCCATTTCTAGTTCTTACCCGTTCTGTAGTTTAACCATAGATTAGGCACGGTGAGCGGGTCTAAACGATTGGTCAACAAGATGACGCCGTGGTTATAAATGGTGTTCAAGTAGTTCATTATTTCTCTCTATCTAACCGTTGTCATAATCTTGTGATTAATATTACACAGTGTGTTTTAATTTTCCAAAAGAGTTTTAGAGTTTTGTATATAATTGTTTATAGATGTAGCAGTTCATTTGATTATTGAGTAGTGTTAACATTATGAGCTCTTATTCTTCTCTCGCGTTTCTATTGTTCTTAGCGTACTTGCTTTTGCACTACTCACAATTAAGGACCTTTCATATTCTTTTTTTGATACATAAATAATTGCTTAGTGTTTACATGTCTAGTGTTTTATTACTTTGTTCGTTTGATTTTAATAGATGGCTACATAATTATGAAACTGATACGTTATTCACTAAAAAGTAGTTGAATTCCCGAAAACAATTTTTTTTATGCAGAAATTTTAGATGTACACATAAGGGAGATGTGATGAAAAAGATAAATGTAGATTAACTCTGAAAGGATCCAGCAATCTTTTAACGTTACATGCGTCAGCTGTTTGAATCGTTTAATCTTACATGAAACCATTGTATGTATGTTAGTGTGGTTCCTTTTAAACAGTTTTCAACAAAAAATATCACATGTTTACCTTCTAAAAGCAGAAACAGTAAGCAAAGCAGCTAAGTATTAAAAGAAAGATTACATAATCACACAGAGGATATACCTATATGGTGTGTGGTTTCTCGATTTCATTATTGTAGTAGGCACACTGCAGAGAACTCACGTTAACTCAGTAAGTAGTTTTGTTTAATATTGTCTCTATTTACGGATAATCGTATCAAAAATACGCGTGAAAATGTATCCTGATACTTTTAACCACGCATGTAGAAGCGAGCGGGTGAAAATCAGCATTGAATATATACCAAAAACATATGATTTTCTAATTGTCTTATTTATGTATACCACTGCCCCGTTGGTCGTGTTGCTTGCAAGCGCGACTGCCGATCGAGACGTCCTGGGTGCAAATTCCGGGTCGAGAACTATTGCATTTTTCTAAAATTACGATTTCTAGTAGCGGCTCGGAGTCTGGATTAGTGCCCGGTGTATGGCAATTGACTCACCACCTATTTCATATTGGGAGATAAACGTAACTGGTGAAACGGGAGAGTATACTACACTCTTCTGTCTACCTCTTCGGGGATTACAGGCGTGACGTTACGTATGTAAACGGTATACCAGTGTTTAAATCAGGTCCTGGTACAAACACCATACTTGTTTGTTGAAAGTGCACCGCCGGTGTATTGCGTCGGTTACTTAACTATTACGTGACCGCAGCGAGGGCGGATCGCGGACCGGTAACAGCTCCAACTGTGTTAAATGTCGTCGGTATATTGACCCTTTAACTCGTTGAAGTATGATCGAAGAGGGAACGTGAGTATGTCATGCTTGCACTGTCTCGAGAGGGATTACAAAATGCGGATTTGAACAGAGCGCTGCGATCCGGATGTCGGTGTACTTTAAATGATACTCGGATTGATGACTGGACAGGCGTTGCCTATGGTTTAGCATCCAAAAATGGTCATCTTTTTGTTATTCTGCACTTGTAAATTCACTTTTTTTTCTTATCTACGTAATTTTAATCTACGTAATCTTAATAATAATTTAAATCTGATGGCAGCATAAGTACTTGTTAATGAAATTCGATTTTTATATTAGCTGATTATATTTATGTAATTATTCTAGCGAATGCGTTATACTATTGCAAATGCAAAATGATAAAAGAACGAACCATAAATATCGCTAATTAAAATTATTACACCAATTTTTTATTTATGATTCAATGTATACAATTGTTTGTTTTCAATTAATTCTTAAACTATATCCTTTTAACTTCCTGTGACACCCTACAGTCAACTAGAAAATATATCAATGATTGTATATCTATATGTACCGGCTTAACTCATGAATGTAATCATGTACACTCACGAAATGTTTAACAGTACAATGTGTCAAAAACGTCATCACGTCTATAAACCCCGAAGAGGTAGGCAGAGGCGTGTAGTATACTCCCACGTTTC
>DVOY01000477.1:0-11418 GCA_018237585.1 Apyrrothrix maculosa | reverse complement strand
CTCATGGGTGGAGGACATTTATTAAATGTTCTCCAAGCCGCAGACTGTACTCCAGAAATCTACTGGTTATCAGGTCTTTGGCAGATATGCCTAAACCAAGGTTTTAAACCAGTGTGTCCTACCCATCTTGACATTGTTCCTTGAGTTCAAGAAAAACATGAAAATACTAGATTAGTACTTATCCACAAAGTATTTTTAAAGTAGGTGATGAATTATCACTTAATGCTTACTACACTATACCATTTTGTTTACAACACACCATACACTGCCAACATCATTTTGTTAGAACAACTCAATTACTAAAATTCTTCATGGAATGTATTCGTACAATGAGCCTTCAATAAAACTTCTGTATATTTATACTACTAACTATTATATATTTATGGCATAACAATTACTTATCAGCTATAGCTTCTTGACCTTCTTTGGGTGCTTGTGCCTCCGGCTCTTCTGGTTCAGGTTCAGGTTCAGGTGGTGGCATAATCCTGGTGATCCTCGAAGGTTCTTTGGGCGGTGCCCAGTCAGGGATGATCTTGTCATGGATGCGCCAAGTGCCATACAAGTTGGATAAATGTTTTTCGAAGACAATGTACTCTAGGACATCTTTGGCTAGGATCTCGCTGCCGTGGATGAGGCGCCCAAAGCGGTCGTAGACAGCCAGCTGCTGGCGAGAGTGGAAGCGGACTGTAATCTGAAAAAAATGTAAATTATGTGGAGCGCTAAAACGGCTCATACTACCTGCAGTCTTAAAAGTGTCTTCCCTGTTGGAAATTGGGTCAGAATTAGGGTAGAAATTAGGTTTTTTTTAGGTTGTGTTCTCTTTTACCTGGTGTACAGCAATAGACTCACCACTTATTCCAAGGTGGGACATAAGTATATACTACAGTCCTCTGGCTACCCATTCAAGGAAATTAAGGTATGATGTTATGATCCCTTAACTTTGTTCTTCAAGTCTAATAAGAGACCAATCCATCAGTTAACTTTAGTACTTGTCATGTTTGTAAACGTCAAGCCGGCATAAAGTATCACAATCATAAAACATAGCATCACATCTGTAATCCCCAATAAGGTATGTAGAAGAGTGTAGTACACCCCCATGTCTCACTAGTTATGGTTATGTCCCATTATGAAATAGGTGGTGAATCTATTACCAGAGATAGAAAAAATCCTACTATTATGATGATACATGTACACATAAAATATGACAAAGATATTTTTCTGTAAGTACCTGACCATATATATTTTCCTTGCTAATAACATCTGTGCATCGAGCATGCACCACACGGGGTGGCTCTAAAGACTCCAGAAACTTCCAATGGATGGTTTTTAAATGAGTATTGTGTTTGAATTCCGGGTATGCTTTTTCTGTCACATATGTCCTCAGAGCCCTCTTGTCTCTGTTGACCAAAGAATCATGGGCTTTTATATAAATATCTTGAGCCTTAGACACAAATTCCTTTGTGTCAAAATCTTCATCGTAAGACTTGATCTTGCGAATAGCCATCATTGACTTGGATTTCTTCTCAAGTAACTGCACAGTTTGCTTCGCCCGAGTTGGTGAAACAAGAGATGCTTTCCCATCTCCCTCAGGTGGTACATAAGCCTCAAAGACACCTCCTGTAATTTAAATTGTGATATTGTATTACCTTCTGCACAATCCCAATTGTAACAATGTTTTCTGGTTGCCTGGAAGAAACCGATTTTAAATAATAAGACAACATTGTTCATTTGCATTGTAGGTGTTTAATACACAACTCCTCATATACATAAAAAGAATAGTTTTTTGTATATGTCTAAATTGTAACAATTTAAATAATCCGTCCAATGCCTGGAAAACTAGGTCATGAACATGTCAGTAGAACAAATATGCACTCCAGCATGTGATAAAGTGAGACAGCACCTACATTCTGTAGAGACGTTCATATCAAATAAACACTACATTTAAATGGAATTAATTAAAGAAAAGTCAATGTCCATGTTCAAGACTAGCACTGTGTAGATTGTACACCTAGATATCAGGAAAATAAATCAAGAATAGTGTCAACTTCTATCAAGCACTCAAATAGTTGTGGCGTTTGGGGAATAGGTAATTCGGGGGAAAATATTATTATCAGGCAAAATAGTACCGGTAGCAGAAATATAAAAAGGACGCTCCATCCAAACGCGAGGCGGCATGAGCCCGCGCTCCTTCATCTTCTGCCTCTGTTTCTGCGGCGACAGTTTCTCGTAATCTTCATTAAAGTCCGGCAATTCTACTTTCAAAAACTTTTGTGCACGTTGTTTTTTAAACTTAGGGTCGTAATGCTTAGAGGTGGTTGTGCGAGCTGGCTGGAAGAGGGCGACCACCGGCGCTATACGCAAGGAATTCACCTGGAAATCAAAGTAAAAAGGTCAATGTGGTTAAATGTCTTTTGTAATAATAGATTAGATTATGGCAAAGTATTTTAAGCAAAATATTTAATACAAATTAGCAACCTTCGTCAAGATAGAGTTCGCCATGATGCACGTTGTCGAATTTATATTATTTTACAGTTCAAGTCATAACAAATCAATATTTTCTTGTTCGTTTAGAGTAAGTTCTCTAAAATAAACATAACCTCTTATGATGTTGAATTGAAAGCAGAACTCCCATTTTTGACAATCACTACTGTCACTGCGAATGACTTCCTTTTGATTATTGGAGCTTACTTCTGCATAAAAGTATTATGTACATAGAGTAGACGAGCCAAGTCAAAAGACGTCTTGTTGATAGAGAGAGAAAGAGAATAAATTTGGTACTCGTTTCTCTCATTAAATTATTGTATCCGACAGCAACTTGGTGCGTCTATTACTGAAGAAGCCAATCATATACGATTTAATTATCACCTATCACATGCATGTTTTTTCTCTTCCTGTCAACAGGACATTCTCACTTACATTCGTGCTTATAGCTCGCCTACTCTGTCTATATAATTATTATCTACAATATATACAAACTTCTGTCACATGAGATATCACAGATTAAAAAAGTATAAAATTGAATGTATTTGAAAAGTAAACTCATATAAAATCTATTAAAGCCTGCTCTTATTTATTGGCATTTACGATAATATTTTTATTCACATTATTTAAAAATTGTTTGTTATGACAAGTACTGTATTCTCTTGAAATTCTTTTAATTTATTTTTGAAATATACTTGAGATCTGTGTGATGTGAAAACTGTCTATGGTTTAATTTGCGGCCATTTTTAGTCATATGTTTTACTTTCAGTTCGAGATTTTATAATACCGTGGTTCAAAATTTATAAAATTGTTGTGTCGCTCTAAAAATACAGTTTTTGAATTTAAGATTAGCTTCCTTGGGATTTTCAATCACATATTCATTAAATCGTATTTGACCCAATTCACGTATTACGCACAAAATATACTAAAGGTTAATATTTTAACGTTATTCACTGCTTTCTATTTTACATAAAAATATTACATTCTTATAAACACCATAAGTTTTTGTAATCCACGAAAAAGAAAAATAGGCACGAATGATTTAAATCAATAAACGCGACCTCCATTACCGGATATCCGGCGACTCCATACACGTTGTCTCTAGTTCTCGGGGGAATAGAGATCGTTGCAGCGTTTCTTTCTTTTCTGAACAGGCGCAGTCCGAGAGAACTCGCAAAAGGAGTAAAAGGCTCCTACATAACCTGTCACTACGTGAGTATTGACGCATACATAAGCAGATTGCGCATCGTCTTTGTTCGCTTATTCGTTTCGCGCTGAAATTGCTAGAAACACGTCGAGATTTATAAAATCCTTGCTGAGTCATACGTGCAAGGAAACTTGTTATCTAGCACTTTCTCCGGTGTCCTGTCTGTGTCCTTTCGACGGCTCCGTCGCCCTTTGATAGTAAGTAGGTGACGCCATGGCGTAATGAAAGTGTATAAATGAGAAAAATAAATAAGTGTTAATAAATGGGAGGCGTCGAATGGCGCGGGCGATGAACTTAGGCTTCATATAACGGACCCTACCCCCGAGCGTTGTTTAATTGCCACGTGTATTTGTTTCAGCAATATATTGTATGAGTCAAAAAGTAGAAAAACCAGTATTATCGGGTCAACGGATCAAGACCAGAAAAAGAGGTGAGTTTCTTGTCTATTTCACAGTTTATTATGAAATAGTTTTGAGAGTTCATATTCTATAACAAGCTTTGTTAGTAACGTAAGCCGCCAGTCAGCGGTAAATATGATGTTATTAGCATAAAACTACATTAAATTCTAGAGTTTTCCGCTTTGACCGTCCATTATTACAGTACAGGCAACTTATTAGTTTTGTTGTGTTACCGCGTGCGCTAACTGCAAACGCTGTAATTTATTTATTTTCCTTCGTTCCTCGGTTTTGCACTTTAAGGTTATGCTATGTCAAAAAACAATACAACTAAATCAATTAATCATAGAATATCAGAATTTATGCGAATTTTATATGTATCCCGTTTCATGCTTGTAACTATTTCATCCGAATTATTAATTTCATTTGGGGAAATACTGTACCTTCAAATGAACACATAATGTAAAACATTGCTGATCAGTAACTTTTACAGTATTTTAACTGGAGGATTTATGTTTAATATAATTTAATTTTAATGGACTGTGTTTGTTGTCTTGGCCAATTTATTCACTATTTATGAGGGTTTGTATGGCAACTACAACTGAGAAATTCAAGAAATTATTTTGACTATAATTGAGAAAACGGAGAATGAGGTGGCCAGTCGCGTTTGCCAGATTGAAAGTGAAAAAAAATCGAACTTACTTTTATTTGTATATACGGTATTTGTGGCATGATATATTTGTTGACAGTTTGAGCAAGTTTATATAAATGTTTGAATACAACTTCTTAATGTTTATAATGTTTTATGAATAAATGTGTATTGTCCTTGTAACAAATAATAATAAACAAGAATAATTTAAACAATTTTATGTAATTAAATATGTTAAGTTGTCTGAAAATATTACATTTAAATGAGAAACTCCTAAGTAAATTCTTTAAATACTCTACCCACAAACCATTATGATAAACATATGTATGAAAGATATTCCTATGGCTCTTGGAAACAAATCTTTTTCATTTATTATTAATAACAAGTTGTATGTTTTAATAACTATGTTCCTGAATAATTTTTGACATGCATATGCTTTAAACCTGACCTAACATATTACCTGAAACTCCCGAAGAGGTAGACAGAGGAGTGTAGTACACTTCAACTTTACCAGTTACATGTCCCATCATGGAATGGTATGACAAAAATAACTGTCTTAATGTATTATATATATATATATGTGTGTGTGTGTGTGTGTGTGTGTGTGTGTGTTTGTGTGTGTGTTGTGATGTCCCAGGATATTATTGTATATAGACTTATAAAATATGCCTAAAATAAAAATTTTGTGACTTGTTATTATGTTTCCACTCATGAATACTGGTAATAACCGGCTTAAAGCAGGGTCTGATTGTGTGGACTTTATGATTATATTAATTACAAATCTGTACATTTTAGTGCTTCCACAATCTTTCAGGGTCTTCATCAATCTTTAACAATCTTATATGGTCTTATACAGTCTCCTCTGTCTTCTGGCACTTGTCATTGACTACTTTGTTCCCCTTTTTTGCCTCTTGATGTCATGGTACCTTGATTTTTCAACTGTGGTGATGGGGTCCTATTTTCACCTGGGACAAATATGTGATGGACACTGGAGTGTTCTGTATCTTGGTGTTAATTTGTGTATGTGATTACATATTTACAACTACCACCATCACAACTCAGTCCTTGTTTAGTTTGGAATCAGATGGTTGTGTTTTGGCCTCAGGTAATATCTCCTATGACGCCTCTTTCATTCACTGAAAGGGGCAGTTATTTCATCTACCAGTTATTTCAGTTACCCTATTGGGTAGTGGTAATTATTTGCAGCATCACATAATGTATATAAAAACGTAACATTGTAACATCACGCCAGTAATCCTCGAAGAGGTAGGAAGAGAAGTGTAGTACACCCCCACGTTCCAACAGTTACCTCCCAATATGGAATATGTGATGAGTCTATTGGCATACACTGGGCACTAATACAGACTCTGAACCACTACTAGAAATTCTATTTTTTTTAGAAAAATCCAGTAGTAATTGACCCGGGGTTTGAACCCAGGACCTCTGGATTGATAATCGTGCTTGCAACCAACATAACCAACGAGGCTATCAATGTATATAATTCTTGGTGTATTCTTATAAAACATGATCATTTATCAAGACAGTATGTCTTGATACTAATTATTTTGAAAATGTATATAAATTTCTCTGGATACACTCTGTTTTGTTTTTCATAGTATAATCAAGTAATATGATTTTAAAGTATCAAAATAGAAATACCTAGATTCTGACAAATGTATGCACTACAAAGCTAGACTACAATTAATACAATGGAATTTTCTAGATTACACTAGACTTTGGTAGTTTAACTTTGTCAAAAACAACTCACTATCATAAAATAGCTGTGCTAATCCAAAAATTCAAAGTGCAATGCATTTAATCTATCAAAATAATTCGGAATGAGGAAGTTTCCAAATTAATAAAATTGAACTGGTCACATAAATTAATTTGCAGTCACTTTGAGTGTGAGCACTTGTTTATTGAAGATACTGAACAGGACAAGTATATTGACTGAACAAATGTGTGGTTACTATTTTACTATTATTCCTTGTTTACTGTGATGTTGGTTATAAGCACTGAAATGAAGGATATTAATTTGTGCACACATATTTGCACTATGGTGATAATGAAAAATGGGAGGAGATAATTTATTATTTCCCTTTATTATATATTTATTTATTTATCACTTTCCTTCTGTTAATCATCAATTTTATTGCACATTATCAACAGTGAGAAATCATATCTAACAAGTGCACTTGCAATGATAAATCCTACTTAAAGACTAGTTGTGAATTGATTGTGTACCAGTAGAGCTTATAGCTCTGGCACTCAAAAGTTTTTAATTGTCTCTTTAAAAAGGTAGTAACATCGCGCCTGTTATCCACGAAGAGGTAGGCAATGGAGTGTAGTACACTCCCACGTTTCACCAGTTACGTTTACACCCCACTATGGAATGCCATACACCAGTCTCAAATCCAGACTCCCAGCCACTACTAGAAAATCCAAGTTGGCAAAATCGAGTAATACCCTACCCAGGATTTGAACTCGGGACCTCTTGATCGCCAGTTGCGCTTGCAAGCACTCCACTTTGAATAATTATAGCATACAACGCAGTAAGGTTATTTGGTATGAGGGTTACAGTAAAACTAAAATGAAATAAGACGATAGGAATCACAGAAGAATGTCAGGAGGGCTATGGGGTACAAAATATTATGGAATATTTGAATAAAAGATGGTACATGAACATTGCATATGTCTGGCTGTATTATATGAATGCAGATATTGTAAGCATTGAGCGTCTGTTGGTCTGTGTCTATTAGCTAATTTGACATTTCACATAAAAAGAGTAAAAAGTTGAGTAATTTGCTATGGTGCGGATAGAAGAATCATGAAATTGGCATGCTGATGAGAGATATAATTTACCTTTAGGTGTGTATAGTACACCAATCCACACTTATCGTGGACTGATCTCTTTATCTTTCTCAGACTCAAAAAATTAGGGTACAATTAACTATAAATTACATGAATGAGGAGAAAATGAAACATAAGACTAAACATTTTCCATATTAATCAATTTGAAAGTGGTTTGGGAACCGCTGCTCGCCGGCCATTTTGTGTGTGAACACCGCCATTTTGTGCAGCCAACGGCGGAAGTTCGATTTTAAAAAAAGAATGTCAACGAACTTTCCAGATCGACCACACGCTTGCACCGCGCGTTTTATTTGAACACGTGTTTGCGTCTGTATGAGTGTAGGGCCCGACATTATGTCGGATGGAAATAATCTCGCTGCGAGCCAGCGGAGGCACGCCCTGCTACATTTCTTTGTCACTACGCGCACTTGAGCACACTTTGTGCATTGCGTATTATTCATGCGCATGACCCAGTTTCTCAAACACGGCGCTGCGTCTCTTTGAATTGCATATTTGACACTTAAAGTGTATATGTAAACAGTATTAATACCGTTTATAAACTGCACGGTATTGTTCCATATAATATATAATTTTAGATATGTATGTATATGATTATATCGTCACGTTATTACGTCTTTCCTTGCGGGGTAGGCAGAGAGCACCGAGTTCCAAATATATTTTTTACAAACCTCATGTGCTTCTACATTCATTACTCTCTTCATTATGCTCGCGGCTGTTTCGTAAACTTATCACTACCTCCATCAGCCACTACCTGAACTTTTTGGTCAAGACAATTCGAGTCTTAGTCTTCCACAGCATATGCCGATATCAAAGATTCGCACTTGATTATAATTCGACTGCTTCGTTGGTTCAGTGGTTACAAACGTGACTGCTGCTCGACAGGTCCTGGGTTCGATTCCCGGATCGAGTATCGAGGCTTTTTCTAACTTCGAATTTCTATTACCAACTCGGAGTTAGTATTTGTGCCGGGTGTAAGGCAATAGGCTCTGCACCTAATCCGTGACGGGATGTATGATGTAACTGGTGAAGTGAATAAAAAAAAACGTAACATCACGCCTATAATCCCCGAAGAGATAGGCAGAGAAGTGTAGTACACTCCCACGTTCCACCAGTTATGTCTACATCCCAATATGGAATAGGTGGTGAGTCTATTGCGATACACACCGGGCACTAAGTGTATATGATATGATATAGCGTATGTTATGTGATACGGATTATAATGAGTTGATAAAAAATTGCTTGCACAAAATATGTCCAGTGTGCAGCTGGCGACTGAGTCACGCCACGCGGCCGCAACGTTGTGCAAGGCCTGCGCGGGCAGCGTGGAGCCAGATGGTCGGTCTTTTGTATGGCCAATGTGAATAACCTTTGCACGAAGGAAAACGTACTGATTATACTTTGTAAGTCTTTTACTTTTTGCGCGGAACACAAATTTCATTAGGACGGAAAGGATCGTGAAAATTGCGAGTGTTTGTGTGTTTGCGCGGATCTGAAGTATGATTTTTTTTAAGTTGTCAGTACTTAATTCATTCAACGTATCGGCGCAACGCCAGCGGCTTAATACGGTATCGTGTTTCCATTGTTATTGTGAAATTTCATCATTCGTTATGAGTAACCTTTAAAAATCAAACTCGTGTCATCGTCAGACATAATCGGTCACTCTCTTTCTTTGTATTTTTAGATTTTTAAGAACATATCTGGTTATAACGGTCTAGGAATACATTGCGAAGACATCTGGCATACCTTAGAATTCTTCATAATACCCTCAAAATGCCTTATATTCTGTCAACGCGCTCTTTATTAGCGACTATGGCTTGAAGCTGTCTCTTTCTGACAGGACACCCGTGTAGATCAGTAATACGTTAGTTTGACAATTATGTATATATATATATAATATAAATCTGACTCGTACAATAATATTTTTATATACAATAACACTTCATACAATTTATGAATATTACGGGGCTTATGTCACACTTTTACGATAACGATAAAAATAACCTAATTATTACCCTAATTTCTTTGTGTCGTACACCATTTATTACCTGAATAACAGAATGGGAGACCTTACGGTCCAAAAAACGTAGTTTTGTTGCGCGCTCAGTCCATATTTAGTTATTGTTTCTACATCACGCCAGGCAAACGGCATCGAGTGCTAAATATCTTTATCCTTACAGCCTAATTATCCAAAATATTCTCACAGTGCTAATTCTACAGTCATCGCTCTCTTCAAACATTAGTCTTGTCTTTCCAAAACAGCGTTTCTTCTAATAGTAACAAAAAAAAAAACGTAACGTCACGCCTAAAATCCCGGAAGAGGTAGGCCAGGGGAGTGTAGTAGTACACTTCTAGTAGGTTTCATATTTATTCAAAATGTCCACGCAGATATTCTCAGAACTCGTGCGTAGTTCCCGTGGCACGCACGCGCGTGTCCGTCTCCGGAGACTTTCGAGAACATCGTTCACGCGACACTTGAGGTATTACGGATGCATCTAGCCTGCATGCGCATGCATGCATGCACGCCGTCTCACACCCCGTCCCGACACCGGCCCAACACCGTGTCACACGTGCTATGCAAGTATTTTAACGAAAGACTTATGGTTCTTAAAAGCCAGTAGAGTCCAGAAGAAGCTAATTCTTGTTGAATCGTCAACAATCCTTCCAATAAACATAGGGGACGCCAAGTGCAAACCGTTCCGTAACCGACGTATCCCTACAGCCCGTGCTTCTTTGTCTATGTTTAAGACCAGTTACACGTTTCTTAATGGTTTTATCCACGACTATTTTGTTTACTTCGTATACAAATATCACTACGACTTGTTAGCATCCACGCGTTAACAATTACACGTCGGTTTTCTAAGTCTAGCGCTATAAATATTTACGAGGCGCGATGTGGCACGATCATTGCTTATAATGCGTCTTCACGTGCTGTGACGCGTGACGCGCTCCTAGCGCTGACGCAGTGGTAACGATGGGTCGCGAGTGACCTCTAAGGAATGCATAAGATCAGGGCAGGGGTGGGAGGCACTTGAGGATGATTTCCGTCCAGCAGTGGACTGAGACTGGCTGATGATGTTGATATATGGTACTAGAAAAGACGCTTTATCTTGAAGTCCGGAAGTCTTGAAGTGTGGCCGTGTGTGGATGCTTTTTTTATATTAAAAGGTATGGCTAACAGGTCTGATGATAAGTGGTGACCGTTGTCAATAGATATTTACAACTTAAGAGTAGTCACTAATTTAATTTATTGATATTTATATTGAGATACAAGTACAATTTATTTTATGTGGTGAATGACGTATACCTCCAATTGCCTCTGATGAGTAATTGTATATTCAAGTCGTTCATGTTTAACTGCCACTTATTATATACTTCACAATATTTATGTATATCACTAGATGTGCCCGCGACGTCATCCGCGTTTGAATTTAACAAAAAAGTTATGGTTCAGTTCGCAAATTTTAAATTAACTTATTGATTCTGTATTTCACGTATCGAAATACCTATGCTTATGCACATTTATATACCTATGCAAATTTTTATTACATTCTATTTTGTGAATATTTTGTTTCTATAAACATTTCTCCAATTCGTACTTTTTTTTCGTTTTTGCATTTTTACTTTAATTACTGTTTATTGTTTTTCATATTATTGAAAAACTTTATATTATTTACAGTGTTGGGTGTACGAAATTCTTAGGCTAAAACAATTTATTTATTGTTTTATTTATTATTATTTTATATAATTCTAAAATAAAAGCTAAGTTACTCCTTATTACATCAGCTATCTGCCAGTGAAAGTCCCGTCAAAATCGA
>DVOY01000476.1:0-11423 GCA_018237585.1 Apyrrothrix maculosa | reverse complement strand
GTGAACGCCTACCACACGCTCTTAACATCACCTAGGGTTGGCTGGCAGAGAATGCTATTAGGCATTAAGTACGCCCTTGTAACCATTCTTTTAAGGTGTTGCATAAAAGAAGTTAATAAATATGATTTGATATATTCATATTCAATCAATCTATAAATAACTAAAAAGTAATCAGTTATTCGGCCAGGTAAGTTACGTATACATTCGTTTTAGATTTCAATTCATACCAAAAGCTTACAAAATATATCCGCAACCTTCCTGACTAAGACTGGGTTATCAGTCGACAAACGAAACTATGTATTGCAACCCAAAGATAACCCATTCGAGCGTTCTTGGCTTTAGTGAGACATTCTGAAACGTATAATACAGATTCTAGTTAGAATTTAGCTCTCCCTTGTTTTGTGCGCATACTCGTTTATCGTACGAAATATTTTAACGATAAATAAAGATTAACAATGCTGGCCGGATTTCAGTTTGAGTTCAAAACATGTTTGGGAACATAAAGAGAGAAAAGAAACACCCATGTTCAGCGGGCAAGAAGTCTAAAGCAATTATTTTTCAGGTGGCTACTGACAGAAGTTTTGTTGCTACGTGATATAAAGCTGAAAAAATCCGTGAAACTAAAGTTCCATTTGAAACGAATTTGAAATTATTTGTTTTTTAAATCGTTAATTAATTTAGTTAGATGTTAAATAGGACTAGAATGAAACTGTGCAATTAATGTGCAAAGGTAATCCCTTTTACACATTAATTATGACTCGGGAAAACACGGCCCCGCCTTTATGGAACTGTTATTAAAATTTGGCGGAAACGGAAATATTAATTGTCACGGCATAATTTTTAATGTCGTCTAAATGGTCTCTGAGGTTTGAAAATGCTATTGTACACCATTATTTATTTTGTCGTTTTAGATTATTAGCATTATAATGATCCACAATATTAATGTAAGGTGAAAAGCAATTAAGTCATTTGTGATAAGAGCATTACGTTATATTCTCAATGGCCGTATAAATATATTTAAAGGAAAGAAATATACACACACGCGATTTGTTAAATACTTTCTCTCCTAGTGCTGCCGTCGTCGGAATTATTTCATTTTACTATGCAGGTCGTAATACTATTTTTAAATTATTTGTACAGTAACTTCTAACAATGCCATTGTAATAAACCATCTGATTATATACAGCATCGGTATTGTTATGAAAAATAACAATAACTCCGCGAGCAATATCATTCTGGAATTTTTCAACAATAGACTTGTATATTTGTGAAAGGTTTTCAAATTCTGTCTCCGCTGTTCATTTGAGTGCGAATACAAATTTAATGATGACGATGAAACGAATTGCAGTTTGTATTTAAAATTATAATCACAATAATTGTTTTCTATTAATAATTTTATCTTTCGGACACATAATAAATTGTGGATAACCAAACCATATAAAAAGTTATGAGGTTACTACATATTTTACACCCCTTCGTAAAGTTTGTTATTAACTTTTGCATTTTATATATGTGTATAGGTTGATAAGAAAATTCTTCTCGGTATTATTTCGCAACACATTCTTATATGGTACATCTAATCTCCGTGTTTGATACTAATTTGTTAATTTAGCTATGCTACTTTTTGTACAATACTCAAACAATATAATAAATTAGATGTATGTTAGATCTAGGTAAGACTTAGGTAGATTGCGCTAGCTGCGTTTCCACCGTAGTTGAAATATAGTCTAAGAATATGTATGTCTATACCAAAGGAAATTCAACGGAAGATCAAACGTAAAACCAGTCATCTTCTGCCCTATTTCTGTGTTCACGACACCCTTTGCAATGAGGCCGTAAATTTCGACGCTTCGATACAAGTTCTCGCCTGCAACAGCGGATATTAACTTCATACAAATGATTTCGAACAGTTCAATCATTTATTAATAAATGTGGCGAGTAACGTAGTAGTTTTATTAAAATGTTCTTGATCCGATTATGGTTAGTTTTGACTTTATTTTCATATACCGAAAAGTACGGCGATTTATGCTTCAGCAGTGTAGCAGTTCTCTTTATCGTCTTTAATTAATAATAGGGTAAATTCACAAGCGGTCCGGGTAGTAAAGTGGAAATGTTTCGAAATTTTCTGAGAAACTTTGGTAAAATACATAAATGAAGTGAATTTTAATGTTAATCCTGGTGTTCTTTGAGATTGAAAAGAGTCCTATGGCATCACGCTATGCCAAAATGCGAGGATTTTTAATTAACGCACACATTTTTGTGACCTCAAACACGCACAAAAAGATCCACGGACCCGAAACAAATCCGGATAAAGCGAATGAAAAACAAATGAACTTTTGTTTCAGCATTTATTGCGATTATTGGGAATGAGTATAGTTAAATTTTACAGTAATCCAAAATATCGTACCATATGACCATTTATTATAAGAAATAATAATACTTGATTTAGGGTCTTCTAACAACGCATGTAGGGTTTGGATATTATCCTGTCATGACAAAAATATGTATGCAGCTTAACCAAGATAGTAATACCGTCAGAACTATTTCTACCGTGAGGAACGTAACGTCAAACTATTCCTACCGTGAGGAAATTCTTGTCAAAACAATTTCTAGTTCGGTTTAATGTGTGTGGTGGTAGGCCATGTGTATTAAAAGCGAGCGCACCTGTACACGTGTATACGTAAGTATGCCTAGGTACTATTAACTGCACCCTTGTACTAACTGGATCGACGTTATAGACAGTTCAGTTTAA
The DNA here is from genome assembly GCA_018237585.1 of Apyrrothrix maculosa. Classification (NCBI taxonomy): domain Eukaryota; kingdom Metazoa; phylum Arthropoda; class Insecta; order Lepidoptera; family Hesperiidae; genus Apyrrothrix; species Apyrrothrix maculosa. Next base: position 8,671 of record DVOY01000476.1, on the reverse strand, counting down.
GAAGCTCTGCTACCAGTTAACACTTATACTACCAGTATATTAACTAGTAACATATCCAATTTGGTAATAGATTTTGTTGAAAGACAAATCGAAAATTGGCATGACCTGATATTAAATGATCATTGTCGTTTATGTCAACGTCAACTCGGACTACTGTCTCCAAAGCGAGTTAAAATTAGCATTCTTCATGACTGTTTTAATATTATCACAGAATCTTTTTAATTTTAAGGCTTGTGAAAAAATGTCGAATCTATACGAATATATATTAATTTATCATCATTAACCCTTTTTATCATTTACTCTTTTTGGATAGACTCCTCCGCTCAACAATCGGACATGCTGGCCAAGATGGCCTTAGCCGACTTTACACATCTTAGAGAGTATTATAGTGAACTTTAAAATGTTTAAAACTCCTCACCAATTATTCGTTACGTATGATATCTTCTTCATAGTTAAACAAGTCACATTTAATTTTAAAACCGCATCTTACATAATGTAGTAGGATCAGAGGCCGAAATCTAAACCTGGAGACTATCACTGGCATATATGAGTGCCCGTGATTTAATTGAACGTTAACATGAGTGCGTGACGCCCTTACTGTCGAACACACGTACAACCAATTAATGTTTGCGCTTCGAAGATGGGAACATGGTTTTGTATCTCGTAGAACTCATTTAAACATTGAAATAATAGCCCCGTACATGCCTTAAAGCATAGTAATCCAAATATTAAGTATGCGTAATCTATATTTAACTCAAAGTGTCTGCTTTAATTTCACATATGCTGCTAGCCCTATCATGTAAGTTAGAACATCAAATGAAACAATTATAATGTTAAGGCTGAAATATAGAAGCTTAATACACAAGCCCTGTCATTATGTATCTGGACGAAATATCTATAATTTAAATTCTAATTTCGTACTAAAAGTTTTGAGCCGTTTTGCCTGAATATTCTTTATTTTTGCTCGTTAAGCTATTCATAATTTAATTGTTTTGTTCAAACTTGTTTTCTACACATGTGATAAGTTAGTGACGGGCTAAATTTGTATCTGGATGTTTCTTTAAATAGAAAGTTAAGTGTTACCTCCGAGTACAGATCTCTGAAAATGTTACTTGCCATGTATATATGCCTATCTGTTTGTTTATTTTTCACTCAAAAACTAACGGTACTACTACTAATTTTAGTACATTTCCCTTGATAAATAGTGGTTTTCAGCTTTTTTATTTTCATTTCTATTATTACATCTTTCTATTATTGCATCTTTCTATTATTGCATCTTTCTATTATTGCATCTTTCTATTATTGCATCTTTCTATTATTACATTTTGTCTTAAGTTTCTATTTCGACAGATGCTGAGCAATTGGTTCCGTAACTAGCTCAAATGCACATATAAAGTTTATGTGATATTTTAAAAAAAGTGGCAATTCTACGCATCTTGTTCGACAACTCGCGTTATTCCTTGCCTTAAATGTTCATCAAAGTGTTCCTTCTCATTATATTTATTTTCTTGATATTTTATTTTCTATTTCAGTCCTCAATGCCATCTGATATCTATTCAAAACAGGTCTTACTTCAGATTGTATTTCCGCACCAATATACTGCTACAAGCCTTCCCAGTGCCTTTTCTTATAAATCCCGAATGGACGCGGTAAGAATGTTGCTGGTCTTGTCTATTTTTTTTCTGGTACCAGTTATTTGTTTACTATTTGCAGCTCTTGGAACGCCTGTATTTGGAGTACTCAGATGAGATTACTAGTGTATTGGTTCAGTAATCCGTAATTTGTTAATAATTTTCGATTATTATGATATTTAGGCTCAAAAAATGAGGAATTACTTAAATTATTTAGGAATCAATAAAATATTAAACATGTTAACTACTATTTTTTTATCTCCCGGCCCTTTTTTAAAACTAATAAGTATATATGATTCATTAATTTAACTGACTCCTTAGTCGAGTGGTTGCCAACGTGACCGCTGAATGAGAGGTCCTGGGTTCAAATCCTCAGTCGGTTGCTATTGGTTTTTTCTTATTTAAATTTTCTAGTAGACATTTTTAGAAGTTGTCTGGATTTGTGCCCAGTGTATGGAAATAGTCGCATCCCCTATTCCATAGTGGAACGCAAACGTAACTGGTGAAACGTGGAAGAGTACTACACTCATCTGCCTACCTCTTTTTGGATTACAGATGATGTTATGTTTAATCAATTTCACCATCAAATTTAAGTAAAAACACAGGGAACAGCTAAAATCGTATAGATTTAAACAACAGAGGTATTGTTAATAGTCAACAATGGTTTCTTGATAACAAACATTACGCATTAGAAACTATTTTACACAAAAAATCGAAAGTCAATTGTGGTTAATAAATTTCTCGACACTGTAAATCTGCTACACAAAACACTTTTTTAATTTTATTTTAAATTAAGTTACGCTGACGGCGTCAGTAACATTACTAGGTAAACTATAATATATGGCTAGGATCATTAAGTCAGTCATTTAGGCAGATTTTGTGAGTGTATGAGACCTGGCCGCTAGTTTATTTTTGTTTCCAATGTGAACATTATGGACCTCACCTAGCCTGGAGAAGGTTTCTAGGTTTATCTTCATGTACACTTCCACCCGAAAGATTATGATGGCAATGAGTAAAGGTAAGTTAGGACACGTATGTTTGAAATAATGGTTGATTTGTGCATTCCGATTAACGTGATTACCTAGTACAGACTAAAAACTTATGGTAGGTATATTTCTGTTTCATGCTGGTATGGTATATACCTGTTTCATTCATTCATAATGCTTCTTATATCCTTAGAGGCCAGTGCCCAAAGTGGGTTAATTAAACTGATGATGAAGATGCTATTGGAACTATGGTAAATACGTAAATTAATTTAAATAAGACGAAGTCATCTTATTGAAATTAATATACGAATAATTTTCTTCGGGCCATTTAATGTTATCTTTTAGGACAATGTTCACGAGAGTTAGTAATTAACAAAGTTATTATTACCTTTGACAATTAGCACCGATTTACGAGGAAATCGCTTGGAAAACATTTTATATACGTTAATAAAAAAAGAATATTGGACCTAAAGTAATGTCTTATTCACATTTCCTAAAATATACTTGTATAGACTTGTTGGCAGGTTGCAAGATACAATTTAAAAATATTGTTCTTGCAGTCATTTTGATGCGCAATTTCGTCGAGATTGATGTGCATATTCTCGCTGTTGGTGCTGGTGGCGTCAATTGTACTTTAGTGGCAGTAAATCACTATTCTAAATGGTTCCATTCTAAATCTGCACGATTCGCCTGCGCCATTAATACTCGTTAAATTTCTACGACTTCCGGTTCCTTGATTAATGCTTGAAGCTCATACGGTTACGCCGCGACGTGATAGATCCTTTGATATAATTAAATGTGACGAATGCTATTGTTTTTATAGGGCACCGCATAATTCCTGCATACAAATTAGAAGAGCGGGTAACTGTATTTTTTATCATTTGGTTTATGACATTTTTTCTTATAAAATATGAGGCTTTCTTAACTATGTTGGTATTGACAAAAACATTGCCAAGCGTGAATTTACAACCTTTCCTCTTAACTTTCTAAATTCAGCTTTTTCCTCTTCCTCTTACTATAGCGATATTTTATGACGTTAGGCGAAAACTTGTATTATACTAGTTCCAACAGTGGTTAATATCTTTACTGTCAACCTTATCAGACCTTGTTCTGTTCCACCCTTTCTTGCAAAAATCTGGAAGCCATTCTTTATGAATAAGCGTCGATTTTTTTAATTTTCTAAGTTATCTATGTAGTCAGTTCTTTTTACTACGGTTTTCAACAAAAAAATAGCCAGTTTGAAGCTTTTCTTAAAGTAATTCTGCACGTTCTCGTCGGTATAGAGAATATGTTGCCATGCCACTACTAACGTGATTGATGCGACAAACATTTTTATGAAACATTTCTAGACCAAATAGATATTATGTAACTATAATTAGTATCTCGGCACTATCGAGTAACCTAATCTTAATTTAACTTACTCTAACTTAACTCCACACTGGGTATGCTGCACACAATTTTGCTTTTAGTCTTTGAAGTCTGGTTCTGTTTACGTGTAGAGTAAATGACATCGGTATGTATATAGGTAATATCACGCCTGTAATCCCCGAAGAGGTACGCAGAAGAGTGTAGTAGTCCTGCGTTTCATCAGTTACACATACATTACATTATGGAATATGTGGTGAGTAAATTGTCATACACCGGGTACAAATCCAGACTTCAAGCGACTACCAGAAATTTTCACTAGAAATTCTATTTTTACATAAATCCATAGTAGTCGACCCGGGATTTGAACACAGGAACTCTCGATCGGCAGTCGTATAAAAATGTATATACATATACAGGATTGCAGTAAAAAAGGGACAAAATAAAAGTTTAGGAGGGGGCGGAGGCTGATGACAGAGACAAGTAATGTATTACAAACTTAACGATATATCAGGCCACTTGATACTGTTGTTGAGACTACATCTTCTTGTTCATTCCTGTGCTCTTTTACGTTGTTAGTAACGTGAATAACATAAGATTAACAAATAGCTAAAATATTGGCTATGGGATCTCGTGAATACTCTAGTCAACATATTGCCGATATGCATTTCGTGTACGGATTTTGCAATGGCAATTCAAGAGCTGCAGTACGAGAGTATCAAAGACGATATCCTAATCGCCCAATGCCAAACCACCAAACCTTCTGTGCCATCCACGCTAGTCTAGCTGAAAATGGTATAAAGAGGCCTCAAGTTGCACGTAATCCACAAAGTAGCCGTGCTGAATCTAATCAGATGAGATCCAAGACTTAGTGTTCGTCGTGTTTATACACGCTTAGGAATACCACGATGGATGGTTTGGAGAGCATTGCAGAAAGAAGGTCTGCATCCATATCATTTTACTCGCGTGCAAGATATAACCATGCTCCAAAAATATTGAGTAAAACATTATAATATTTGTAGATCGAGGGGAATTGGGTTTGGCCCCAGTATGTAGAAAAATTTTATTCATAAAATAACTCATACTACACTCCCTATAATTTTGTATTGACCGAAGCCGGACTCCCTGTATATTCAAAAATAATTTTCATGTAACATATAAAAAATATTGCCTTTTTGGTGGTGTCGAGGTCCCAGAACCCGGGTCGAGTGCTATTAGATTTTTCTAAAATTAGAATTTGTTGTAGTGGCTCAGAGTCTGGAATAGTGCCCGGTGTATGGCAATAGACTCAGCACCTATTCCATAAAGTCAAAGTCAAAGTCTAAGTCAAAATCAAAGTCAAAATGATTTATTTATATAGGATTTACAAACAAAATCATTTATTTATATAGGAATTACAATTCGTGTAATTGTAATTCCTATATAAATAGTCTATCTCTTGAAGTTTTATCCATAAAATAAAAATGTATTCATCTGTGTGTTCAAAATCCGTGATGAACTTAGTATCAGGTGTAATATAAACAGCTACATCCATCCATCGTACAAAATTGGAGTTATACATACACTCGCCAACTATTTATAAAGAAGTCTATCCAAACAAATACATTTGTAAATTTGTGTTTAACAGGCACCAACGACAAGCAATGGCATTTACAATGGCATTTTCTGAATTATTAAAAATTGACATGTAACTATGAAAGATATAAAAGATAAACGTTAAATGATGAAATGTGACTTTACGTGTAGTCAAGTTAATCTGATTCAGACACTCTGTACAGCTAGAACTCGTACAATATTAAGTTTCGTAACTGCATTTCTTAATCATGTTAACTTAATTTGACTTGGTTCAGATTTGCCCTGAAATAGTGGCTCTTTCTTTATGAAATTTTAAATGAAGACATAATGCAACAATTAAACTTGCCTAGCTTAGAAAGTTTGAGCGGTAATTTTTTGCGGTAAAATATATTTTACATCTACTAGTGGTAAAGGACTCATATATTAATTACTGTTGTTTAAGTAAAAGATTTGAAATTTCGGGTAGTAGCTCGGAGTCTACCTTTGTGTCCGATGTATGGCAATAGACTCATCCCAGAGTGGGATGTAAACATAACTGGCGAAATGTGGGATTATACTAATCTGTTTACCTCTTCGGGGATTACAGGCGTGATATTACGTTTTATTTATTATAAAATAGACCAATTTATTTAATGATATATAATAATAAAAATGTTACAGAGATGAGTTTACAATTATGATCCGATTATTTCCATACTTCCGATTTATCTATTATAATGACAAACGCTCAAAAATGGCATTGTGATATTTATTTCTTATTGAGACGTTGATATGGATATTATGACAAAGTGAGAGGTATATTTTATAACTTTTTGAAACTTGTTCCGAGCCCTTATTTCAAAGTTTTACAACAGATACGCTATAAGGGGTAAAGTGTAGACACATAAATACATATATTGACCCGTTCTAACTAGACACAAATCTTTTTTTATTAATTACTTTTACATAGCTCAGACTATAATTCTATTTACAATTTAATGGTAATATTTGTATAATTTCTGAGGTATGTGTATTAATAATGCAGGTACGCTTTGAAATAATTATGATACCTGGTATAAGTACTTTTTTATAAACAATTTTCGCCTCACTTCAAGTGCAAATACAAAACACACATAGAGAAAGGTGGGTTAATCATTACAACATTATCTGAATTATTTAATTGAAGCCTCTTAAACTATTAGTCCCATCTTAATTGGCTTTTACCGTACGAGGATCTTCTCGCGGCTACAATGAATGTTTTAGTAAATGATTAAGGAAATTTTATGTTGTTTCGTTTTTAAAAGGCATAGGAAAGAGACGACTAATCTGATGGTAACTGGTCACCCTCGTCTATGGATATTTGCAACATCGGTGGGGTTACCAATGTGTGGCCTTTAAAGGAATGTTTTAATGCTACGTGAGGATCACCCCACGTTATAGCTAACTTTAAACAACTCCGAAGGAAGCTCATTCCATAGTTTTCACATGCGCGGTAAAAACTGGGTTTGAAACGCAGGGTTAAGGTCTGCCATGAATCTGGTTGGCGTGGGCTAAATTTAGTTCTTCGGCGTGTAACGTGATGCAAAAAAGGTGGTCGTGGCATCGTCTCAAAGAGTTCATCAGAGCACTGAGCATTGTAGAGTCGTAGAGCACACCCAATGCGCCAAAGTCTCTGCGCAGGCTATGGAGCTCTAACCAGTCAGTAAGTATGGGCTCGTCCGCGATTTGAATGACACACCGCTGTACGGAATCAAGCGGGCTTAACTTCAGTTCCCCCCACCCATAGGTAGATGAGCAGGTCTACATATGGGGCTCCAAATAATATCTCCAAACCGTATTTATCGTTATCATTATTACTTCTTTGGGTTTACTGATGAGCACAACTATATACAATAGTAAAGATACCTCTATTTTCAGGCTGAGAGTAGTCAAGGACACAGTTTTGCTTTCGAAGTTTCCACACTGCACACCAGAGAAAATATTATGAAGAACTCTAAAGCTTTTCAGCTTTCGTTACGAGGTTTATCTTCAACGTTTTAGCGAGTTGTATTTTATTTTAAAAACGCCCATGACTTATTGAGATCAAGTTGCGTGCCAGTATTCAAATCCCAGAACCTTGAAATTTAAGAAGGAAATATAAACCACAGGGCTGTCGCTACATTTTTGACTGTTATGGACAGTTATAATTCATATTTATTTAAGAGTTTATTACAGAATTTTGACAACAGTAAGGCATAAAAGACTGCGAATAAGTTTCGAGAAAACATTTTCGTTCATGCAAGGTCAGAAACAAGAATCAATGAATAAGCAATAAGGGTCTACATACCTCCGCATTTATGTATAGTTCTATGGCTTTACTATCATTACCTATAACGTGAATGTTGATTTCTTAAATAATCCCATACAAAACATTCGCATTGGTAACAGAAACAATTTTTTGGTTGGTATTCCTCTATAACTACCACGCAGTACTACATATTTTCTTTAATTTTTTTAATTATCGTTTGCTGGGAATTTCATAATGTGTAGATAAAACGTCAGCTAATTATTTTCACTTTAAGCGTCGATGCTACCTCATGCGTGGCTCAAATAGTTTATATAAATTTAAACCGTCGAAGCCAAGTTGACAAAGGAATAATATTTTTGAAAAATAATGCTTTTGGCACCATGGGTTATATTGACAATGCCCCAAATACACTGATATCAATGATTTTAAATAAGTTCTCATTATCACTGAACTGAAGACAACATTAAATTCGTTAAGAAAAATAAATAGGTTTATAACAATGTTATCTGCGTCCCTCCTATCAAAAGAAAGGTATATAAATAAACATACAATTTGCGTAATTTAAGTAAGGAGTCGTTATTTAATTTTCGACAAGAAGCATATTGTTTGCTACTTTTAATCCTAACATCTTATTATATTCAAAACATTCACGAATAAGGAAGCCATTACAAAATTTTTCCGCAAAAATAAAGGAAGAATTGAATATAAAAGCGATATTTTTAGTAGAAGTACATTATTAAACTGAAGAGGCTCTCAAAAAAGGTACGTTCACTCTGAAGGCGAAATGCTCAACAACAAGTTTTATTTGTGAACGCGCTGAACACTGATTGCGGTGGATACCACTTGCT
>DVOY01000475.1:0-11430 GCA_018237585.1 Apyrrothrix maculosa | reverse complement strand
GCGTCCCTTATAGGCTGCAAGTCCTAAGTCACCTTTTAAAAAACGCGACATGGTTCTAGGTGCTATTTTCATCTCTCGAGATAAAACCTTATCTTTCGGACAGGATTTGTTCCAATTCTTTCCCTTACTGTTTTGATCGCCTTTTTCGTACAAACACTACGTGGACTGTCAGATCTTTTTCTGATACAAACAGAGGAGGTTTCATTGTACCTATCGATAGCCCGGTACACAAACATTTGACTAATACCAAGCGTATGGAGAATTTGTAGTGAGTTAACAAAACAGCTGATTATACTTTTACAGATATGTTGAGTCCATGCATAAGATTAGACATTCGTGCTCATTGCACAATTTTTTTTTTCCATCGGGATTGAGCCCGCCATATCCTTTCCAACGGTCAAGGCCGGTATCCACTGAATCAACAGACCAGTTAAGAGTATTTTAAAAACGACGTACCCAAATGTTAATATGTAAAAAAACGATTGTTCTTAATCCGGGAGTTAGAATGTTGACAAGGAATGAAGAGGTATCTAATATAAAAAAGTCACGGGTATTTCATTCCATTAATCCACGTCATGTTGAATGTATTTATAACAAAGCTAGCACTTAATAATTCGAGTCGTACCGTGATAGAGGCTCAGCACACCTCGTGGAACGTCTAATCATTGTGTGGGTTGCCGTAATTGAGGTGGAGAATGGTTCCTTTCCTTTTATCTTAATTTATTCATATCGAGCGCAGCGATCGCTAATGCTGCTGTGACCGCTCGTCAGTTTCAATAACGAGGTGCAACTCGACGCGATACTCCTTGCCACCTGTTGCTGTGATATTGTTATGAAAGAAATAATATTGCTATTATAACTACGCGGACGACACCGGGCCTTTGTATTTCGCTAGGCTCATTTAGCGCACTCTAATATCGATGAGAAATCCGTTTACCGCCGATCCGGTGTTTTATAATTAAATACAAATTGTCCCCGTCGCGGAGAAATAATGAGTGATCTGGTTCGGTTGCGTGAGTAGTGCGGGTGGGTGATGGATTGCGTGCTTTCCGATATGATCGCCGGCTGCCGCCGAATTTCATGAGAATTTTATTTACAAGCCCAAGGCGCCCGCTGGATACTCACTTGTAAATTATCGAATTATACTGAACTCGACAGGGCGTAGCTGTGCGTGTTTATTTAATTTAAGAATCGTTTTGTACCTATTATCGCTACTTTTTGTTCCCTCTGCTAGACGGTGGGAAACTACTTTGTTAACATTGAAAATAAACATTATTATCATATAGGATGAGTAAAGTCCCAGGACTAGTTGTCCAGTTATTAAGTTGAAATATTAGTCTAATTATGCTTTAAATATAAAATATTGAACTGAAAGAAATAAAGTTTTGAATAAAGGAGACGTAGGTAATATCGTTTTGTATGTAAATGAAGATGCGGCATTTCCGCATAGTTGATAATTATATGTAGATAATGTCGCGTCACAAGTATCAAAGAGCATTCGTGTACGTCGTGGTGAGCAAACACCACGACATACCCTTTTGGAAGCGCCGCGTGAATGCCGTTACACAATGTACGAGCGTCGTGTATTGCACCCATTTCCAGCCCAAAGTGCATCTGATCGGAGACGAAATATGTATCGTGCAACTAAAATTTTGCCATTTTTATCATCTTTAGCAGAGTTTCAAATTGTATACTCTATAATCCTTCCTTCCGTACGTTTTAATTATTGCTGTAAAATATATATGTGTTGTTCGGTATGGTGTGTCAATACTTATCCGGGTACTACGACCGCTCTTCCTTTCTAACGTTACATCGCGCCTGTAGTCCCAGAAGAGGTAGCCAGAGGAGTCTATAGTATTCTCCCACGTTTCTTCAGTTACGGTTACGTCCCACTATTGAATAGGGGCTAAACTCATTTCATATAGGTACTGCAAGAAATTGTTTCTAGAAAATTTAACTTTTAAAATTTCAATAGTAGCCGAAATTTGAATCCAGTCCTCTCAATCAATCGACCAACGTGGCAGTCAGTCTCCCTTTCAAAACTAAGATATGTGGATGCCTATAGTCTGACCCCAGTAAACTATATAATTTAAAGCTTATAACGTATTTTCATGTTTAAATATTCATCAATATTATTGAAACAATAATTTAACTATAGTTGTTTACAAGGCATCATAAGAGATGTTATCTAATATTGTTTTCTTGAATTAAGCTGGTGGGTGCAATAAAAAGGTTAAAACAATACTAGAACAAGGTCTTTTAAATGTCAATAGTACTAAATTACGAGGCAATCTATGTTGAGTCACGAATTCTACCGTATCAGATAACAGCAACAATTTGTCTATTGCCACGTTAAGCATATACGAGTACATTTGTTTTAATAATGAGGCAAGGTCAATCAATCTATTGCCATATTGAAACAAAATAAAAAAGCGACCGCGAATGGAAAGTGCCGTTAGACCTCAAATAATACAAAAGAGTGTTTCTATCATTTTTAAAAGGTAAAAGTGGAGGATGCATTCTCACAACATTTCTGTGCCATGTAAGTGAAACAATCAGATTTGGGTCAGAATTATGACAATATGGTGTTATCAGAGCGCGCGATCGCCGCGGCCGGCCGCGAGCCGTTTTTGCCGTGCGCCGTGGGCTCGTGGCGACAGCGGTAAATTATAGCGCGTCATGTTGCCGGAGACGCCCGATGGGTCCCGAAAGAATTATTGCAAGTCGCGGTGCATCTCCCGTTTCGCACGCTTGCCTCACATTGTTATTAAGTTCATAGGTCGCTTTGTTTATGAGTCGACGCTTTCGAAAGGTAACACGGCGTGCCGCCAGTGAAAACATCGCTTGGACGATGCCGATGACATACAATTGATAATATAAATGTTGCACTTGACCTCTGCTCCGTTATTTTTTACAGATATTGGGATGTCCGCACTGGATGTAGTGTTGTTTTCGCTCGATAACTTTTGTCGAGCTACCAATTAAGTGCAACGAGAAATGTTCAGTTATATATGTATATGTAGATATATTTAGTTGAATTAAGGTTTTGAAAACATTGTTGTATTAAATGTTAGATAGATAAAAAGTGTGCAATGGACAAGTAAATAAATCTTATGGCTATTAAAATCTAAACTCAAGTGGCATTTACTCGGAGTCGTCTGGAATCATAAGGTCATTCATGATTGCCTTCTTAATGTCCGATTGCGCGAAAGTTTAGTCACGCCGCCACACAAATACTAATGCTGGGGCGACATGCCGCTTGCGAGCACGACAATTCACTTTCGACAGCAGTCGTGCGCCGCTCGGCCTACGAGCGCCGAACGCTTGCCATAGCTGGTGCGCGCTACCCGGCTCGTGATCGACGACCATCGTCGCAAGCTGCTTACGTATTACACGTTACTGATGCAACCAATATCCGTGTTCGTGTAAAGACTTATCGTTTTTGATGTTTTTACATCACGTTTCTAATTTTTGCTCAGCTCCTAAACTACTGCGAATTATTCAAAAAACTTTCTGTTTTTAAGGAAATCCAATGCTCTAAACAACCATTAGTTTGGAACACCAGTTATATTATAAACAGCCAAATGTTTGTAATTTCAAATCAAATGTTATTACAATGACTTTATAATGTATTAATTTCTCCGTTGGTTGAGTGATTGGAAGCGCGACCGATCCCCGGGTCGGTCCCATTTGATTTTTCTAACTAGAATTTCTAGTTAAAATTTCTAGTAACGCCTTGGAGTCTGTATTTGTGTTTTTGTTATTTCAATTTCTAAAACATAACATCACGCCTGCAATCCCCGAAGAGGTAAGCAGAGTATAATACTCATATATACATACACACCCACGTTTCGCCAGTTACGTTTACGTTCCATTATGGAACAGGGGAGAGCCCATTGCCATACACCGGGAACAAACCTAGACGCTGAGCCTCTATCACAAATTGTAACTAGAAATTATAGTAAGAAAAATCCAATAGTACCCGACCCGGCATTTGAACCCAGGACCTCTCGATCGGCAATTGTGCTTGCAACCACTCGATCAAAGACGCAGTCGAGTTCTTAGTTGAACTTCTTAATACATTTTGAACTCAAATATTAGTGCTATTTACTTTAGTTTACAGTATAGTGGTGAAATGTAGCGGATGAACAAACGTTAAGAAATTCTTGTTAAGGAAAATAACTTCTTTTTGGGTAAATAAAACCTCCGGTACAAATAACAATAATATTAAGATTCCAGGAAACAATATAGCGTAGTTTTCTTTGACACATTCCTGAAAGAGAGAACCAATAAAAAGTAAATAAAGGATAGATTGGCATTGTAATTGCTCAAGTCAAAGCTCTAATAAAATCTCGGCAGCGACCACGAGGAATGTTGGGGTAAGGTGATCCTCTAAATGAGTGAAGAGGAATCTCGGCCGCTCGTGGTCACGCGAGCGAACCACCTGACACCGACACTACCCTTTGTTATTTTCTTGTAGCACGATCGGATCTTGTTCGGATTCCAGATTTATTCCTTGTTTGATTCATTTAGTTACGCTATGGACAAGTGTGGTAGAGTACCTCGTAGTTTTACTCGTTTTTACCCGCATTCGTTACGGAATGACGTCGGTTTTTTGGTATTGGATTGAATGAATATCTCCACAACGTAATGGGCGGATCTCTTTACTGAATGAAGATCCGTTTGTATATGACTTTATTTACAAAAAAATATATTAATCACTACATAAACGCTCAATCGCTTCGTCATGTTCTGTAATTGTGTCTCTCTCAGTTTGAATAGAATTGCACAAAGAGTTCGTGCGATACAATAATTCTTGTTGTTTAATTTGATCGAAGGTGGAGTAAAGAAAATATTTTGATCTCACATTTTTTTGCATTCGTGTGTAGTGCAATATAAATGTGTTAAATATACTTTAACTTCAATAAAGGTAAAACATCAATCAATAAAAATAAAGAGTGTTATGAAACCAAGAGGGAAAAATCGGCAAAACGTTAATTTTACTACATAAATGTTACGGTTTTGGATGTATATGGAAATTTAGTAAATTAACTCGAATTGTCATTAGTGCTTTGTTATTTTATACAAAATCAAATAGCCGATATTTTGTAAATGTTTTAAATTGATTTCTCCTTCGCGCTTGTTCGGAGTATTTATTTAATTCCTCACTTTCATAACTTTGATTAAGTTGTTGCTGCTTTATACTTAGTATTTTGTGCAAACATTTGTTATAAATGTACGACATGACCTATGTAAAGGGTTTCGTGCATCGTAGATTTATTTTAACGAGCTCATTTGTTTGTGATTGCGTATTTTAAAAGCGATTTCAATTCGTTTTGTATATAGTGTAGACGGTGTGGGTCGATTGGGCTATTTTACAATATATTCACGATTTTGAACGCTCGTTGTATAATAAAATTAGATCGTCAATAAGTGTAAGGGTTTAGATATATTTAGACAAGTAATAGTTCAAAAAAAATATTTAAATTTGTATCTTCGATTATGTTTTAAAAATCTGACAAACGTACTAGCGACTATGCTGTTCACCGCGTGGAGCGTTCAAATATTACCTTCAATAACGAAAAATCGTTTTATAAAACACATAGAACCTTTCAAAAGCTGCATATCGATAGTGCCGTGAAACGTTCGCTATTTTTCCCGGGAGTGCGATCTACGAGGCGTAAAGGTGTGTTCACACTGTTGCTGTTAGCGGCTGGCTCGCTTTATTGTTCCTAATCGTATTAAAAGGGTTGCCATGTACAATGCACATGACCATTTTTTGTAAACTTTCATTACAATGTTTTTGCGTTCATAATCCCTTCGCCTTGCAATAATAAACCAGGAGTATTATAATTTTTGTCTATTTTTGACGAAATCTATGATTTAAATGTCGAATCAATAGTTCCATTCATGAGTTTACTAGACTGGATGTAAACATTATTAGTATTGGATGTAAAACCATACTTTTATACCAAGTCTATGAAGCCACGTGAAATAAATTTTGAAGTTTATTCATAGCTCCATAAAACACTCATAACCTTTCAAAAGCCATGTCCCGATATTGACATGAAAACGTGTGCAATTTTTCCCGAGAGTGATATCAGAGTGTAGTATTGAGGCGAGCGTTCACTGTTGTGTTACTGCACTAACACGCCACTTTTATTGCTACAATCCATGAAAAAGGTTTGCCGTATACGAATTTATGTATTTGATATTTTGTTTCATACTTTGTTGTATAGTACTTACATATAGCAAAGTCTTAAGTTAAAATGATAACATTATTTCTGCCGATTTGTTGCTTTGAACTAAAAATTCAAAACTTGTCATCTGTGTTGCTAATTCTTTTAAAAAATTTTCTGTAGTACAAGCAAATGTTATAACACTTGAACGTATGTAGATAAGTTCCGAGCACCAAATATCGATATGCAATTGCATTAATATCTAGTATAATATTATGTATTTATATTTTTTACCATTCTCCGAATAATGAGCAGTCATTCCTCGGCAATAGAAATAGACGCAGCGGAACAATTTGTTTATTCGCTCTCGTCAAAAGCTGGCATCACCTTACTACTTTTCAATCACTTATTTCATTTCTAAATTCAGCTTACGCCAAAATATGAAAGAATTGTTCACGTATTTACTTGTTATATATGCAGTAAACATCTGTTACAAGTTTGTATTACTGTTATATGATTATGTATATCATGTTTCAAAAAACGACGTAACCACACGTTGCCCAGCTATATGGCTCGCTAATAGTCAAAAACCATATCTTAATTGTACAGTAATGTGAAGGCTAAAGCCTGAAGCTCTACAGTGTTATTCAATATGGTTCGCGTAGAGCCGGCTGCGGTTTGGGGCTATCCGTTCGACAAATTCACAAAAGGGTTTCGGGAGAAAATTTCGATGACAAAGCAACGATGCGTGCATCGAAGCGAACGTAAAACACGTTAATTGATCGTATGATCATGTTACTCGAAAGTGTGTTTCGATCTTGATGAAGCAAAATTGAAAATGTATATACTCAGGTTGAATTGTTCTATCATTTGTCGGTCGGACTAATATAGTGGCATCACTCTAAACACTCTTGAACGCCTCGATGTACAGACTGTCAATCTGGTATGTCTGAAGAGCCTCTAGCACAGCCCAGGTTCTAATCGAATTGACTGCATGCTTGTCCAAACAATCAACGACAATTGCATTTTTAAATAAAATATTCCTAAACTGGTCTCATTACTGACCAGTGCATGGCAATTACCTCACCCCCTATTTCGATGGTTATGATTGTTACTATAATCAATGAAATTATAAGTAATTTTTTTTTGCATATTCAATACAGCTTAAATACAGTTTGAACATTTTACAGTACTGCATTCAATATGCTTTCTATTTGTTGACGATTTATCTTTGTAAACGCTGCCATTGACGCATCCACTTGTCACGCTGGACACTTGCGCCGCTCGCCACTAAAGAATGGACGGTAAGTAACACTTTGACTCGAATACGTGAGAACATGACCCCCGCATTATGTGTCTTCACAAGTTGCTACTGCGTATGTTGCTGCTTGTCATAGACTATGCACATTCATAACTTAATGGTTTTTATTGCGTTTTTACGCCCTTCTCTCCGCGTGGTTTTCTAGCTGGTGTAGGGAGAGGCGTGTTAATGTAACAGTATTCAAATAGAATCGTAGTAAAACTACGTAACGTACGTAGTAAATTGTACTAAAACGTTAATGATAAAAATCACAAGTTCTAACTTTCAGGTTCAGGGGATATATTAACTGCTTGGATAAAATGTTTGAGATGTGAGTGCGCCATTTTTAATGTGTAATTTGAGAACAGTACAGAACGTGTATACGGCTTCTATACATTCATCTATCCATCCCATAGCTTTATTAGTCCATTGCTACACATAGACTTCTCCCAATCGGTACCACGGTATTCCTTTTGGCTCAATTATTATAGCCTGCTTGAAAATCCGGTGATTTGTAAGTGATAAAGATATTTCGCCAGTGAGCATTTTCAGCTCTGACCGCCCCCTTGTTCAGGTCGTTTCCTCGTTTGCAATTCGCTGATGCAGCAGAGCTAAGAACACTTCAATAAGTTTAAAATGTTGTATTCTGTTTCTGCTTACTTAATTTTTATTGGCCCATAGTAATAAATGCGGTGCATTTGTAACTACGCCACGATTATTATTTTCTCATGTTACATTCATAGCGTATAGCGGTTCAACCCACACGCGTTTCGTTGTACAAACTCAACCGTTAACTGTTGTAATTACCGCTTTTGTCTTTGGTGCCGAAAATGATATGCCCTTTGTGTTCGCCTCTCGTGCACTGACACAGGCTCTATTAACGTCGACACTGCTTCGCGTATGTACATATGATGTAGGTCAGAGAACTCTCATTAAATATCACCATATATCGCTAATATTCGCTATATACTCGTAGGTCTGTTTATAATGTTTACATCGAAAAATAATATTTTTTCCTTATATTTGTAATCATCTATGTTAAATGATTGTGTATGAAGATTTAAAGCTTGTTTTTGAAGATTGTATGACCTAATCAGTAACATCTGTTATAGAAAATACTTAATAGCTTACTTATAAAATCGCTTCTGTATTGAGTTTGTCTCATTAAAATAGAGTTGTCAACCGCTTTATCTAAGTGATAATGTTATATTCACTCCATACTACAAAAACTATTTCGTAAGTGTGTGTGTAATGAAATAGGCGTCGAACTTTGATTTTTATATTCAATCGATCACGGGCTTAGATTACTCAGACAGAAATTGGTAGGAACAAAAACAAAATGTGGAGAGGAAGGGCAAGTGAAACTCGGCAAGCTATTTATCTTAAACTTATCGGAATAGCGCGGCGTTTTCGTCGTTTTTCTCTCACGTTCGTGTATACTTTGAAGTGGTTTTCGTTTTATTTTCGTTTCAAAAACAATGATTGCCGCGTTGTCTGGCGCGTTTCACGTGAGCGGGCTGCGGCAAGCTATGATCGTTTTGCATGGAACGAGGTGAAACCATCAATTTGCGTCGCGCCGCGCTAGATGTGAGGCGAGAGGATCGAGCTAAAGAGGAGAAGTGAGTGAAGTTAGGCTCACTTGTGAGGTTGCATTACACCTTGCGCTGTTTGTAACGGCGACAGCCCGTGATGTAAACTCGTGTTCGATTCACCGAACAAGCGTTCCTTACTCAATCTGAGCCGCTCTGCCATTACCTACTTTGAAAACCTCTTTTTCGTGCTTGTTTGAAAACACTTTATATTTCAGGGATAAATTATTTAAGTAGTAAGCGAGTAATAATTATTTTAAACTGCTTTTTTTAAGTAATACACATTCATTTACCTAATTAGATACGTAAAACGTACAGCCAAGTTAATTTCGGGAGAATATGGTATATAACATTCATGGTATTCAAATTGAAACATTTTCCAATCTTTGCAGGAGGTAACTCGAACATGAGTATTTTGAGGTTACATGTTATTGTTCACGTGAAGTCGAAACCGAAGTAAGCTCAGTAATCAATTCAAGCTGCGTTCATTGTTTTCTCGGAGGAGGACGGGAAGGGCTTGAATATGTCGATATCGGCCATAACGGCGAGGCGTTCGGGCCCCCGGTGTAAGGCTTTATCGGATCCTGTGACTGTTACTAGCAGTTTATGTGCTCCCAGTATGGGCATTCCTACTTCCTCTAATGTTTACCTCGTGTTCACTTCCTTACTCGCCAATGCAACACCAGTAACACTATCTACTGTATTTGTACTCGATACGTTATCATGGCTGCGCTCCGTGCTCTTAGCTGTATTCCCTCTTTGGCATTCGCATGTCAGTATTTATGTAACAACGTTTATTTATACCTATCAAAAATCGTTAACCCGAAACGTATTCATGGAATTCTCGGCTGATATAAAATAAAGGGGTATATTTAAACGGAGGCATTTAAGTTTTGTCTACACTATTTAATATCATAAACATTTGGATTAACACTTTGAGTTTTGTAACTAGAATTTCTAATTAAATTTTATAGTAGTGACTCGGAGTCTGGATTTCAGCCCGGTGTATAGCAATAGGGTCACCATCTATTCCATATTGAGACGTAAATGTAACTGGTAAAACGTGGGAGTGTACTACACTCCTCTGCCTACCTCTTCGCGGATTACAGGTGTGATGTTACGTAATATCATAAATATGAGTAGCAGGAGCTGAATTTTCAATTCGTCTGATCACAGCTTAGTAGTGACCACAAATCTGAGGTGCTAATAAAGACACTTAAAAAATTCTGGAAATGTTATCGTATGAAAGATTATTATTAACTCGACAGCTGTTAATTTTGTCACTGAAACGGTGATAATCCATAATAATTTGTTGAGATAACAGGACAGGCGGCGCGCGGGCGACGGCGCTCGTAATGAGCAGCATCTGCGAATCAATGAAGCTGCGCATTTTATTAAGCGCCGCGATAAATTTGCATCGTCAAACAGCGGCCGCGGCGCCGCGGCACGTTCGGCAAATAGAATAAATACAAGGTCCTCGCCGCCCGCCCGCGCCCCTGCCACAAACACAATTTGTCCCTACATTAGGTGCTACCATTACAGCCAACGGAGGAACTGAGCTCAGGAGATAACTACCATACGAGACTCTTTTTTAGTTTATCTAATTGCAAGGTAACAATGCACCAAGTATCTTTCAATATATAAATAATATGTTTTGTATTGTTTCTTTCTCGAATTGTATATTTCTTTACAACTTCTAATTCTATTAGTCTTTAATTAGTAATTCTTAAAAGGCGACTAAAGAATGCTTTGTACTAGTACATCAGTGAAACTGTAAACTTGTAGTAGTATCTATTAGTGAAATTCGACGATAAAGTTAAAATACATCTATCTCCATAACGTAACATAAATAGCTAACAACCATATAAACGTAAAAAAAAATTGTTTGAGAATTATTTATTTGATTATTCTGGTGACTTGGTAATTTCTTGCTGCTCTGCGTGCACGGTCGACTGTCGCGTGCTCGCGCTGGCGGCGGCGCCCGGCACGGCTCTGTCAGCACTGTAGCGATGACGGTTTATATCAGAAAACTGCTACCATTTATCACACGCGTCTTCTGTATTCGTGTAGAAATATTCGTCTTAAAAGTAAGAATGCCTGTACATGTGGCGATTCGTTTACTATAGACTTTTGGCTGAATATTACTTCAATATAAATGTGTTTAAGTATAGACCGAATCGAAGGATTCAAAACACAGAGTACCGTGTGTAGTGGGGAAGCTTGACGGAAGCATGAGTCCAGCAGTGCATGACGCATGCATGATGCTGTGTGGTGCCTCTCCCCAGAATGGCACCTCTTGTGTCCAGCCCGGCGTGCCCCTACACCTGTACACGCGAGGAGCTTCACAAGGCCAGTGACGAGG
>DVOY01000474.1:0-11431 GCA_018237585.1 Apyrrothrix maculosa | reverse complement strand
GATATATACCCATAAATGTATTTATATAGATTTATAATGATTATTTTTATTAAGATTTTAAAATTCTCGGTATAGTACAACCATTATGTCAAGTTCATTGGCTCAGTGGCCAGTTTGGAAGGGCGACGAGTTTCCGTCTGGCGCGTGTCTGCGGAGTTATGTAAACAAGATCACATACATAATCAATGATCACATGCTGCTCGTTCAGTTGTACGATACACCGCAAACTGAACAAGGAATATTAACAATGCGTAAAATGGTATAGTTTCCAATGGAGCTCCTACACACACTGATTTTCCATTGAAAATATTTCCGTTCATTGTTCATTTTCAAAAACATATTACTCTACAAAACAAGTACTGGAAAACTGACTCGTTATCGTACAAAAAAGTGACATAATGTCCGCTTAACAATGGTAATAATAATATATTTGCCTTTGATATCCTTTATATTTAATTAATACCATACTAAATTAATACCATACTAAATTAATACCATACTAAATTAACCCTATACTAAATTAAAACCATAATAAAGCCTATATGCTAATATTTATGATAGTAACGTAACATCACGCTTGTAATCCCCGAAGAGGTAGGCAGAGGAGTGTAGCATACTTCCACGTCTCACCAGTTATGTTTACGTCCCAATGTAAAATAGATGGTGAGTCTATTGTCTAGAAATTTTAATTTTTAGAAAAATCCAATAGTACTCGAACCGTGATTTGAATCCCGGGCCTCTCGATCGGCAGTCGCGCTTGCAACCAACACGACCAACGAGGTAGTCAATTATCCTATTGTATGTTCTTATTTAGCTGTTTTAATGAATACGTTTCTCTGTGTGTGACAAATTTTAGTTTACTTTACAAAAACCTTAATTGTAGCTAACTAATAAGTTTGTATGTATACACTTTTTTTCATAAAAACATGATAATAAAAAGCTCTGGAATAAACAAAGAAAGTAGTCTTACCTGCAGTCGTTACTTACATTATCTTAAAACTTGTGAGTGACTAGTACCGAACAATAAATATTGGAATCTTTAGGCGGCCATTATCTCGGCATCATCATCCCGTAGCTATGGTCGGAGCTTTAAAAGCTGCGGGGGAGGAACGGTGCGCCGCAGGGAGGGTCGCGGGGCGGCGTGAAAGCCTCCGCCTGCCAGTGCCGTGTGGACCGCGACGCAGGCCGCATGCCGCATGTTTTCCGCAACTTAACTGTCAAAGTGACAAAAACTTTACAGAAAAGTGTTTTCGAATTGTGTATATAACAGTTTTAGACAGTTATAGGCAAAGATTATTATGTGTTTAGGTGATAGTTTTGCAAACGTAAGACGCAGTTGACCGGTGATAGTGAGTGTCACGTGTGTTTACGAATGAATGTGACGGCGTAGGCGCAACGGCGGGTCGCACTCTCCGTGAGATATTCGTGCTCGCGCAGGTCGCCGCGGCCATGTTGCATACCTGAGGCGAGCGAGCGCGCAAGTCTGCGCGAGCGGGATACAACGACCGCTCGAGGCGGACACTAACTTTTGTGGAAGAGAAACCAGCCGTGCAATGTTTTTATCAACATCATGACTATGATGGGGCGGTGGCACGTGGTGCTGGTCGCGCTGGCGCTGCTTACCGGCGCGGGCGCTGGCGCCGCCGCCGAACAGATGCAGTCTCGCGCTGTCGACACTGGTGTTGATCTTCGTGTGCCAGAGGCCCAACCTGTTGGAACTGTGGTTGGAAGGATTCCAATTAAGCCTGGTTTCACCTATCGTTTCAACGAACCTCCCAAAGAGTTTACTCTCGATTCGGTATCAGGAGAAATTAAGACCAATGTTGTTCTAGATCGCGAGAGTGTAGATCGCTACGCGTTCGTTGTGCTGTCAAGCCAACCGACTTATCCGATTGAAGTGCGTTTAAGAGTAACGGATGTAAATGACAACTACCCCGAATTTCCCGAGCCTAGTATAGCTGTAGCATTTTCTGAAAGTGCAGCGGCTGGGACGAAGTTACTTTTAGATGCAGCAACAGATTTAGATTTAGGAGAAAATGGTATAACGAATGATTATCGAATTGTTGATGGTGATAACGAGGGAAAGTTTCGATTAAATGTTACAGTGAACCCAAGTGGGCAAACATCATATTTACATTTAGAAACAACTGGGAAGTTGGATAGAGAGACCAATGATTTTTATATTCTAAATATATCAGCACGCGATGGTGGCAGTTTGCCTAAATACGGGTACCTACAAGTGAATGTGAGTATTTTAGATGTAAATGATAATCCTCCAATTTTTGATCAAAGTGACTTTTCCGTTTCGTTGAATGAGAGCGTTCCACCTGGCACGACTGTTCTTAAAGTGACAGCTACGGATAGCGATTTAGGGGATAACAGCAAAATAACTTATGAAGTTACAGATACAGAAAAACAATTTGCCGTTGATCCAGAATCAGGAGTAATCACAACATTAAAGAAATTAAATTGCCCCAAGTACTGTACCAATACAACATGTAATATGACTTGTGTTTTAACTGTGATTGCTAAAGACCATGGAGTACCTCGCCAAGATGCAAGAACATATGTTACTGTCAATTTAATTGATGCCAATGATCATGATCCAGTTATTACTTTTACTTATGTGCCATCTACGGCGAACTTTGCGACAGTGGATGAAAATGCTAAAAATGGATCACTAGTAGCAGCTATTACGGTAACTGATTTAGATGCAGGTCTAAATGGTAAGACGAGCGTGAGAATTACCGCAGGAAACGAACTCCATCATTTTCGGTTAGAGAACTCTAGCAGTGTTTATATAGTTTATGTTAACGGTATTCTAGATAGAGAAGAAATAAGCAAATATAATCTGACCGTTGTGGCTACGGACAAAGGAATACCTTCGCGAACAGCTACTTCATTTTTAGTAATTCACGTAAATGATGTAAATGATCACGAACCAGTTTTTGAGAAATCTGAATATTCAGCAGTTTTAAGTGAGCTTGCTCCCTCCGGTACCTACGTAGCTGGAATAACGGCTACAGATGAGGATACAGGGGTAAACGCTGAAATTTTCTACGATTTTTATGACGGCAATCAACAACAGTGGTTTACAATTGATCATTTGACGGGGCTTGTAACTACAAAATCATTTTTAGATCGTGAAATTCAGGGTACAGTAGAATTGAATGTGTCAGCAAGGGACGGCGGACCCAACCCAAAATGGGCGTACACAAGATTAAAAATAACGATACTTGATGAAAACGATGAAGCGCCTACATTCCCACAAGTTGAAATAAATGCTACTCTCCATGAAAATATGAAACCTATTAAAGAAATTCTTATACTAACCGCATCTGATTATGATCAAGGCACGAATGGTTCTGTTTCTTACTTTTTGTCATCTAACATTGAAAGAAAATATCCAAATACTTTTACTTTAGACCCAATAACTGGTCAATTAAGTACGATTACTGCATTGGATAGAGAAAGAATATCTTTATATGAAATTCAAGTTCTTGCCAAAGACCAAGGATTTCCTCCACAATCTTCTACTGCTACTATATTTTTAAAAGTTCTCGATGTGAACGACAACGATCCCATGTTTTATCCTCAAAGATACATTCACAATATTACAGAAGATTTAAATCCTGGTTCTAGAATTCTACAGGTATCAGCTATTGATCTAGATGAAGGAGATAACGCTAAAATAATGTATAAGTTGGAGAGTGGTGGAGACGGTTATTTTGACATTGAACCATGGACAGGAAATATAATTTTACAAAAAGATTTTCGAAAGTCTCCGAAGGCTTCATATTCTTTAAGAATATCGTGTAAAGATAAAGGAAATAGACGTGCAATGGATGATGCTGTAGTTGAAATAATAAAGACATCACAACGTAAAGCTATCGAGTTCGAGGGATATAACGGATATAATTTTAAAATTGTTGAAGACGAAGGTACATCTCGAGCCCAAGTAGGTCGATTTGTTGGTAAAGTTAGTTCCAGATTATTAAGTGAGAGCATGGCTTATTACATATTAGAAGGTGATTACAAACATGTGTTTAAAATTGACGAGAAGACAGGCATAATAACAACAGATTTAAATATTGATAGAGAAGATAAAATGACATACCATTTGAAAATTTTGGCAAAAAGCGGCTTCTCATATGGATTTACTATTGTAAATATATCAGTGTTAGATGTAAATGATAATTATCCTATTTTTATGGAAGAGAAGGATGAAATTCATATTCCCGAGAACATGGCCGTTGGTCAAGAAGCGTATTTCGCAAGAGCACTCGATCGTGATTCAGGTTCAAACAGAACGGTGTCATATACTCTTAGTTATAATTCAGAGAACAGTTTTCGAATATCTGAAACTACCGGTGTTATTTATTTAAACAAGGCAATTACTAGTGAACCTGGAACATTGTTATCAATAGAAGTAACTGCTACTGATAACGGGAGACCAGCACTAGCAACAAAACATACTATAGCTGCAATAATTGACGACGTAAATGATCATACACCTGTCTTTGATCACACTTCCTACGAAACGTCTTTACTGGAGTCTACTTTAGTAAACACAAGATTTTTTGCTATTTCTGCTTCAGACGCTGATCTAGGCCTTAACGGCCGAATATCGTATTTTATTGCGGAAGGAAATACAGATAGTAAATTTGGAGTATTCCCAGATGGATATCTCTATGTTAAGAGTCTACTTGATAGAGAGGAAAGAGATTATTATTCGTTGACAGTAATTGCTTCCGATCACGGTGATCCACCAAGATCATCTCAAGTTCCTGTGGTTATCCACGTATTGGATGAAAATGACAACAGCCCACAATTTACTAACACTACTTTTGTTTTCAAAATTAAGGAAAACGAACCACCTGATACTTTTGTAGGTAAACTAACAGCGAGTGATAAAGATATAGGCCGGAATGCTGAGTTGACATTCAGCTTGCCAATTGCTCAAAACGATTTTCGAATCGATTCCAGAAACGGATTTATTAAGACCTTGAAATCATTTGATAGGGAAAGCTTAGCACAAAATAGCGCACAAAATTATATTACATTAACAGTGACAGTTAGTGACAACGGCAAAGTTAAGCTTACGGATTCTGTCAGAGTAACAATTTATATAACAGATGTTAATGATAATGCACCTGTTTTTACTCGTACACCTTATGCTGTTGAAGTATCTGAAGGAGCAGCCGTAGGTGCCTCAATAATGAGAGTATATTCATCAGACGCTGATGAAGGTCTTAATGGTGACATTTATTACAAACTGATTGGAGGAGACGAATTTGGAAAATTTATGTTAGACGAAGCAACAGGACAGTTGTTTATTAACAGACCATTAGACCGGGAAACTATAGATCGTTATCAACTAACCGTATTAGCTCATGATTCTGGACAACCTGTTCGCCTTACTGCTACCACAATGATAAGAGTAGATGTATTAGATGAAAACGATAATGCCCCAATATTTACGCAGTCACAGTTGAAAGTTTCCGTACTAGAAACGGAGCCAGTCAATAAAAAAATAATACAGTTCCATGCTAATGATGCCGATTTGGGAATAAACAATGAAGTACAATTCTCGGTTACATCGGGCAATAGAAAAGAGGCATTTTTCATCGACAGTTACTCTGGCGAGCTATTTTTGCACAAGCATCTTGATTATGAAGATCTTTCTACTTACGTATTAAACATTACAGCTACAGATAATGGTAGTCCAAGCTTATCATCGAGTATTTCTTTTACCGTTAATGTAATTGATGCAAATGACAATGCACCAGTTTTTACCAATACTGCTATTGTGCGTCAAATAAGAGAAGGTATTCCAATTCATACTCCCATAGTTACAGTTACAGCGGAAGACCCGGATTCTGGGTTGAACGGTAAAGTTTACTATTCGATTACACACCAAGATCCTAATGACAACAGACGCCATTTTGCTATAAACAACATAACTGGTGTAATCCACACATTATTGCCCATTGACAGAGAAAGTGTAGATACGTTCCGTATAACTGTTGTAGCCTATGACAGAGCAGAATCACCTTCTGCGAGACTTTCAGCAGAAAAATTAGTAACGGTTATAGTGGAAGACATAAATGATAATGCACCTGTTTTTGTATCAATGAATGCTGCAGTGATCAATTCGGAAAGATTAGGCCGAAGCGCGGGACGAGGAATATTTATAATGAACGTGTTGGCTCGTGATCTAGATTCGGGGACAAATGGTCTTGTCACATATAAACTCATTCACGGTGGAAACGATATGTTTGATTTGCATAGAAGTAACGGTGCGTTGGTATTGCGATACCCACCAGCAACGTCAGATGCGAGATGGAACCTGGTTATAAAAGCTACAGATGAAGCTGTTTTAAGCGAACAAAGAAGTACTGAGACTTATCTGACTGTTATAATGGGTGGGACAGAGTTAGAAGGTCTGACATGGACAAATTTGGGATCTATATCAGTAGCAGAAAATGAACCTGCCGGAACAGCTGTATTAAATTTAACGAACAATTATAAGTCAGGCTTAGAATATTACATAGTGAATGTGACTGGTGATAATAAGCAAGTGGACAGATTGTTTGACATCGATTCATCATTAGGAATTTTATCTACGGCGGTATCCCTGGATCGTGAAGCTGGTATAGACAGATATGAAGTGGAAATCTGTGCCGTTTCGTCGGGAACATCGCTGCAGTCCACAACAACGAAGGTAAATATAAACTTTGTATATGACAACATAAAATTAAAAAGAATACGCAACCTCTCTTTCCAATAAAGAAATCGACTTCGATGTTCAGAGAGTAAAGTGACGAATGGTGTGATTAACCTATATTGATATGATTAAGGGTATGCATTTTACAGCAGACAATCCAATTAACTTCGCACAATCGTCGGGGGAAGACAAAACATCGGCACCGTACTGTTGTTACAATAAAAATAAATTTAAAACGAATGCTCGTTAGCGTATGTCGGCTGGCGGACTCTAATCGGAGACTCTAAATTAACGATAAGCTACGTCTCGCAACGATATCTCAACATTCGTTCTGAAACCTCTCAAAGATTACATGAAACATGGATTTCGTTTGTAATTCGTTTTATATATTTTACAGCGTTGATATATCATTAATTAATTTCGTTTTTATTGAAAATCAATTCGATAAAGCTTATTTTACTTACAGTATTTTAGGATGTCTTAAATTTAGAATAAATGAGAGTAATATTGAATTAAAATTCTACATTATTACATTATACTATGCAATAACCAACCATACTTTATTATATATATTTTACATACGTATATTACGAGACTGATATTCGAAAAATGCTCAATGCATCATAACGTTATTCGCAATAAAAACGCTTACCTGATTTTTACATTTAAATATAGGTTCAATATGTAATATCATTCAAAATGAGTACATACGATATCTGATATATCGATTAACCTAAGCCTCCTAAATTTTAAACGTAACATCATGCCTGTAACCCCTGAAAAAATAGGCAAAAGAGTGTAGTACACTCCTGGCGAGACGTGGGAGTTAGGTTTTCATCCCAATATGGAATAGGTGGTGAGTCTATTGCCATACATCGGGCACAATCCGAGACTCCGAGCCACTACAAGAAATTCCAATTTTAGAAAAATACAATAATATGTAGGTACTCGACCCGGGATTCGAAGCTGGAGCTGTCGATCAGTAGTCCCGTTTGCAAACAACAGGACCGACGAGGCAGTCATAAATTATAATTTAATTTAAGAAATTATAAGGCAGTGCTTTTAATTATCAAACTTTAATTTGGAAATACTCATTACATAATTCTCAGATTTATTAAAGCTTCGAAGACCTGGTCCACTTCGAATTGGAATATAACATGCCAGTAATTTCTCTTACTTCCCTTTTTCGCCTACGTTGTACATTATTGGAAAACTAGATATCTCCTTGTATCAATGAGTTCCAGAATAGTGATTTATTAACAATACTATTAGGATATTAATTAAAAATCATTACTTTATGTTTGCAATTGTCCAAACAATTGTTTTCATTTTTAATAACACTATAAGCCTCAATTTATTATTATTCAAGTCTATTTATTTCACTTAAAGTTATTGAAATAAAGAGTGAATAGGCATTTTCTAGGCAAGCGTACTACATCCTAGGCTGCATCTCGATTTCCATCAGGTGGTGTAGCAGTGAACAGCATAAAGTTAACCATTTATAAGTATAACACAAAATGTCTACTTTGAATATTTAAATGCCTTTAAAATAAGTTACTTAATGTGCAGCCTGTTGACCGGAAATCGAGAAATCGTGTTATTCTTAATATGCAGTACATTTTTATGTTCTTATATTTTAGCACTTCAGCGCTTCATAATAACGTATGTTTATGCCATTTATGTGCTTTTATTAATCAGACTTAAGTATTCGGGATATTAATTCGGTTTACGTAAACGTAACTGGTGAAACGTGGGCATGTACTATACTCCTCTGCCTACCTCTTCGGGGATTACAGGCGTGATGTTACGTAATTTGGTTTATTATCCAATGATAAATAGTAATATATTAATATAACCGAATTAATTATTATTTAATTGGTTTATATATACTTCAAAAAATATTTTGATTGTTGATTAACTTGAAATGTCTAAACTTCAATGGGTCATTGCTGTTACAAATTGTTACAAGACATGTTATCTCGTACTCTATTATGTTCGAGTTATTTTTTTGGTTATAGAAGAGAAATAACACTCGTTTAATTCCGTAAGTAAAATTGTTTCAGTGTAGTTTGTTTTCGGTATACTGTAAGATTTGTGTAGGTGCAACTTTTGTACGTTGGCGGGGCTAGCTGGATAGCAAAGCGGAATGCTATAGAAATCATTGAGGGATATGATTGTGTGAAAGAAGACCAATTTAAGGTGGACAGGGGAGGAGGGTGAGCTATCAACCGACACCGAAAGCGCATTAGGGCGCCGAGCTGCATTCTCCCGACTGATTTATGCAACGTGCGCCCGCGCGGACATCGACACCCGCCTTAATGAACGTACAAGTTACGTTATACTGTGAAATAGCTTTTATTATTTCACGCCAATACTAATAGACCTGTGTCTGCAAATTCATTCGCAGTAGCCAACGAGAAACTATTTCTTTATTCGCATTGCGATAACCAATTAAGTGCTCCGTCCCTCGGGTGACGTTTATGCGTGTCGTGCTCTTAAAACTTGAATGCGAACAAGAAATTATAAACAAGACTCGCCAACTAGTCAATAAACATTCAAAACTATAAACACCAATTACGGAAAAATAGCCCACTTTAGCACAATAAATGTTTACGGTGAAAACATAATAACCGTCCGTTAAAGGACTGCACAAAAACATTGCTGTAATCTTTAGTTCATAGTGTTAAGTTAAAAAAAATCTGGACTCGATTCTGACGTATTTGTTCAATTTTCATTCAATATTCTTCATTGAAGTACATTATAATTTAGATCCTTAATTGTATTGACCACGTGTTTCCAAATAAACGTAGGTACGTTTACCTTTGAAAATGTAAGCATTTTATCCAATCATGTTTGTTACATTTGGATGAAATGTTTGACAGATAAGCGGGCATAAATTCGAATTCATTTCGATATTATTACGACAAGAAATTTCGATATATAATAAATTCGTGTTGTTCGTTAATGCAATGATCTCGGCATTTACGTGTATTTTGTCCGCGTGTAACGGATTTTCGCTTTTACGCATATAAAAGTGGCCGGCAGGTTGCAGCTCGCCGCGCACTCACCGGTTGTCATGTTCGGAATTCATACGACAACAATTTCATTGCGCTGTATCTAGACGCTTTGGAACTACAGATGTTTTTATAATATATTCTGTAATTTCAACAGTTTACAATATTTACTCGCACAGTCAACTTGCGCTTTAACATACACCGTAATTTTTTTTTTTAAACAATCTTGTGACTAACTGAAATTGATTTTACAAAAAACCTTTTAGAAATTTAACGCAGTATCAACTGTGATAGGACATAAAGCTAAATAAAAGATGTGAATTATTTACATTTGTTCCTATTAATGTTGGTTCGAGTTTGGTTCCAATAAAGAAGAATAAAACGTGACCGATAAAGGACGTTAGGTGAAATTGGCAATTCACTCTCGGGCGCTTTAAAGTTATTAGCGTTTCCCTTTTTATCAATGAATTTATGGTGGCCGAGAGACGTACGCTCGAAGAAAACTTTAAATGTTAAATCAACGTTTATTTTAACCGACTGCGTTGCCTAAATGCATTTCGGGGCTCGGATTGATAACGAGTTTGGGTGGCGCGTCCTCTAAAAGCATTGTCGATGAAAAAAGTCACTTAGGCATCTTATTTTTTTAAAGTAGGTTAAGTTACTTTACTGAAGAATGTCTTGTAATTTCCGTTTCGTTTTATTATTGGAACCGTGACGGTTATTGCCCACTACCTTAAAATCTATGGTCGGTGAGGTGCAGGTCCGCTGCTGGGCGTGCTCAGTTTGGCTGTCCAAGGATGATAGTTTAGAAAACATTTCACTGACACAATAAATATGGTTTTAAGTAGTAATAACATAATGTGCAACGTTAATATTTATAATATTACTGACTGTCATTGCTTTTCATCTGTAATTAAGTCCAAAATCATTTCAAGTATATTTATCGATCGTCGATATTTATATCCGTATCCGTACGAGAATATGAAAGCATGAAATTAAAAGCATACATATATTATGTTTATTTCCGTCCATATTAAATAAGTTTGAATTTTGAATTTAGAACAGCTGCGTAAATCCTGCTTTCTTTTGGTTTGGTATAAAAATATGTAACATATGAAGTACGGCTATTCTAGGTACGAGTATTGTATGTTTTGATTAAATCTAAGTTAAAAAGTGCCGTTAAAGTGTACTATGTAACATTATAATATTGTATGGACTGTGAAGGGAATTTACATTCTGAGAGGACACCCGTGGTGGAACCCAACAGAGCAGACCCAACAGTGGGACCATAAAAAGGGATGATGATGATGGCATGAAGGGTATAGTCGTCATTTATTTCATCTTCTAGTAGTACTACGACTAGCTGTATTCCACTGTGCTCGGGGAAAACTTGAATTAAAACAATAGACATTCTGATTTCCTGCAGTGGCACTGGCGAATTTGAATATATCTTCGCATATTATAAATGTTTGTCTGTACCTTCATTCTCATTTATGTCCTATTGGCTCGTACGAACGTCTCCATCTGAGGAGTGTTTTTAAAGAAATCCTTTTTTACGTACGCTTGTTATAAATTTCGATAAATAAACGTAACTTCTCGACTGTAATCCCCGTAGAGGTAGGCAGAGGAGTGTAGTACATT
Source organism: Apyrrothrix maculosa (assembly GCA_018237585.1). Lineage (NCBI taxonomy): Eukaryota > Metazoa > Arthropoda > Insecta > Lepidoptera > Hesperiidae > Apyrrothrix > Apyrrothrix maculosa. Next base: position 49 of record DVOY01000474.1, on the reverse strand, counting down.
CCCACGTTTCACCAGTTACGTTTATGTCCCATCATGGAATAGGTGGTAA
>DVOY01000473.1:0-11434 GCA_018237585.1 Apyrrothrix maculosa | reverse complement strand
ATTGACTGCCTCGTTGGTCGTGTTAGTTGCAAACGCGACTGCCGATCGAGACGTCCCGGGTTCAAATCCCGGATCGGGTACTATTGGATTTTTCTAAACTGGACTTGTGCCCACTGTATGGCAATAGATTCACCACCTATTCCGTAATAGGACGTAAAGGTAACTAGTGACACGCGGGAGTGTACTACACTCCTCTGCCTACTTCTTCGGGGATTACAGGCGTGATGTTACGTTTAAAACATATCCTACGCAGCGATGGTTATTTAAACAGATATAAATTGCTTCATACCAGGCCCGGCGACCAAAAGTGCTGTTTATGTGCGACGCGGACGGCGCGTACGTGATGCAGGAAGTTTGCACTGAAGGCATGCGCTGCAACAGATGGGACGGGGAAAAGGTTTGTGTGCTTGGTTTGTTTATTCAATTGTTGCAACTGAAGAGGATGGATCTTTACAGGAAATACAGGCACAACTTTTGTGTCTACACCTGTACTGGTACACACCTAATTATGTTGTAAGATATTACCGATATTTATAGACGGTTTTCGATTACTCCAATTTTAAAAGGGTGTAGGTTATTAATTCTATAAAATTGTGTGGACACCATCAAAATATGAGGGCGGTTCAGCTTTTGTTAATAGTTATTATTATACTCGTTGTCAATCAAAAGTCCAGGTAGATAACGTATTTTCCGGTCTGTTGGCTTCCAATAGTTGTTCTCAATTCAAATTTTCTAATCTCCTTCACACATTACCCTTTTATTAATTGATTCTGTGCCATAAACGTCAAGTCCATACACCAAATACAATGTGGCTGAAACTTTTGAAGGGAATTTTAATCATCTGATTAAAATTCCCTTAAAAAATAAATAAAATTAAAAAATAAAAACATACTTCGATTTAGCAATAAACTTAAAATTTATATGTATTTGAATAGTGAAATCTATTTCAACATACTGCTAAAATACAGAACTGGACAAACTTATTTGTTATTTTAAATAAAATTTTATAATTCAAAATCGATGCAAGATGGTAGGGTTCAGACTGGCTGATGACGAAGATGAAATCACTAAGAATGAACAGTTATTTGATTTCACTACCAAATACTGTACCAATTCCAACTGATTGATCTGAGGAAGTACTGTACCAACTTCAATTAATTGTTCTGATGAAGTACTGCACCAAGTCCAATTGATTGTTCTGATGAAGTACTGTACGAACTCCAATTGATTGATCTGATGAAATATTGTACCAACTCCAATCAGACGGGCGTGCTGGCGGTGACGGCGTGCGAGTACGGCTGCGCGGACGATAACATGACGTGGGCCACGCAGCCCTTCGCCGCCGGCACCACCACCTCCACGCTCAGCCCCATGTACAACAGCGTCGCCAATGCCACGGTAAACTTGTCTCCGATGTTAACAAATGATGCCTATTGTTATTTTAAACAATAATATCAACTACTATATATAACGAATTAATTTTTACAGTAAGCTTAACGCTGAATTTTGGTCTTTGTCGTGTTGCCTCCTTGGTCGTGTTGGTTGCAAGCGTGACTGCCGATCGCGAAGTTCTGGGTTCAAATCCCGGGTCATTACAATCAATCATTCATTTTTCACGCCTGTATTCCTCACGTATTAACATTTCATTCGCTTCTTGTTAAAATGTTTCTGGAGCACTGTAGTTTAAGAATTATGAGTCAGTTGCAATAATGACGTCTTAACACCGTTTGCCATAAGTGACAGTTACTACTAAAGTAAGCGCCATAACAGCAGTTTTAACATCGGTAGCTATATAAGGTTAATGTCGTAATACTAAATCTTTCTTCTCAGCCCACATCGACTCTAGCCACGGACGAGGCAGACGAGGACGGGGACATCGAGATGTATCCTCCCCACCTGTGCAACAACGGCCAGTGTCTCGTGTACATGAAACACGCGTCGCGTCTCCGCGTCCCTATATCCCTCATCGCGCCGGAACCGCCGGAAGACAATTCCACCATCGAGGACAACTGGTGCACTTACGGTACTGGTGAGTTCCAACCCCTAACTTACATTGCATCACACGGTTATAAGAATATCAACGTAATCAGTGTACAAGTTATTATCAGCGTAAGTTACTCTTTTTAATTTTGATTGCCTCGTTTGTCGTGTTGGTTGCAAATGCGACTGTCGATCGAGAGGTCCGGGGTACAAATCCGGGGTCGAGTACTATTGGATTTTTCTAAAATTAGAATTTATGGTAGGGACTCGGAGTCTGGATTTATGCCCGGTGTATGGCGATAGACTCACCACATATTCTATGTTGGGACGTAAACTTAACTGGTAAAACGTGGAAGTGTACTACACTCCTCTGTGTACCCCTTCGGGGATTAAAGGCGTGGAGTTACGTTTTTACTCTTTTAAATGACGTGGTTAATGTTCCGTTTGATAGCCGGTCCCCTAAGGTGCCCAGTGCCGCCGAGCATGCTAGAGGACATAACGAAAGGCGACGAGTCGTGCTCGCCGGCCGTGCGCTGCCGGGTGCTAGACCCGTACGACGAGCCCGGCGGCGTGCTGGCGGACGCCGAGTGCCGCCTCGTCATCGGCGACCCGGGATACACTTTTTGGACTTACTTCGTTATTAGGTAATTGTTATCCAACTCAATACTCTTTGTTCTCCGTGTGGAAATGTTAACACGACAATTAATTACGATCAAAACCTGTAATAAAACACATTAAAACAATCAATAAAACGTTCGTTTGTTTATTACCTACACTATCATATAATATACTTTATATACATTCTAACTCACTACATATATTGTACAATTGATGAAGTGATTTAACGAAATATACTGTGTCGTTTGATAGGTAGTTAAAAAATCAATTATATAAGCATTAGACAGATGTACTTTTATGAAAATGTGTATGAAAATACAGAGTGTCAATTCTTATTTCATCTATCGATAAGGGTGAGATTTAAAAAATCTTCAATTTATAGCATGAATTAAAGAAATAACCACCACGATTATTATACTATTATTATTATAACTCCCTATTACCAAATTTTAAACGCCAAGAAATACATACTTACATTATTTTTATTCCACAAAGAAAGTTTTTATCTTTTAAAGCAAGTCGGCTGATAGATCCCCAAAAACCATCATCGTTTTCTTAACAACCCAAATTCTCGCGTGATGCACAGACTGACAAACAACAGTTAATCAAGGTTTTTGATGTCGTCTCGTTAGATTGTATTGAAATTGTATGATAATATTTTGTGTACAGTTTATTTCATGTAAATAAACTCAAAGTTTATTATAAGATATTACGAATATTAACAATTCCAATTATCGTTGCATTATCATAAATTATTTGTTTAGAACATCGCCACTATCGACTCTTGCTCTTTGACCGCGTTGGCATTTTTTTATGAGCCCTATCAGTAATGAAATAATACCTCGATATAGGCGACATCGTCATGTACTACTGTGGCTACGATACTCTCACTGTCCTGACTTATTAAGTCATTTTACGTCATACGAACACGGTGTACCAGGTACAAATGGGAGGTATAACTACACATGCAGATATTTAACAGTTATTTCAACGGCTTGCTTAATAACTTAATAATATGCCAAGTGAATTAAGCAGACCGAGAAGCACCTTTTTGCATGTCTAATAAATTGAATCCGATTCTGCGCGGAAATGAATTAAGCTCATGAACAGAAGCGTCTGTTGTATAGTTTTTATGTTCGTATTCAGTAACCGTCTCGTTAATTCGTCCCGCCAACGGCATCACCGTGTTCTTTTTATAATAGCCATTATACTGTAATTACATTTTGGTATGCCATGAAATAAACCTACCTACCGAGTTTTTGTATTTGATTACATAATACAGAAATCTCTGCCTTTCTAAAGAAAAATTAACATTCAATTATTATATAATTAACTGTTTTTGTGATAGGAATTATAAGATGTTGCTTGTGTCTAGCGTGTCACTTTTCAATTCTAGCTCCATTTAAGACATCTGACTATTTAAGTAATACAAAATATTATTTACGTTATCATAAATATCTAGCAATTGTTTGATTTTATAATTAAAAATTAACAATTAAAGTGCAAAATCATTGGCATAACTCTATATGAGTGGCGTATGTCAAGCGGTGAAGTGACAGGCTGATGATGTATTACAGGTTAAACACAAGTACTTAATGATACAATTACACTTGCAGGGTGGTAGCGGACATCTGGCCCACGGCGGCCCTGGCGCTGCTGGGCGCGGCGTGCGTCATAGCGACGCGCGAGACGTCCCTGGGCCGCGGCGACGTGGGCCGCCAGCTGGCCGCGGGCACGCTGGGGCTGGCCGTGTTCCCCCCGTTGAGCGGCCTGGCCGCCGCCGCCATGCCCGACAACCCCTACCTCGTGCCTTTCCTCCTACACGCTCTCTTCATGATCATTGGCGCTCTCATACTACTCGTGGACAAGTATGTATTTAGATTTTTTTTTCAGAAATATATTGAAAACCTTCACATTGGACTTATTATAATAAACAAAACACTGCTCAACGTTCTTTGCATACAATAGTGCCATCCGATAAGTCTCGTGCACTGTCCATGTATTAAATTACAAACATATAATTTTGAAGCCAATCACATTAAAACTGTTAATTATTAAGTACATAAGTATTATACTATCTTTGTAGAACCGACTGTGTAATTTATATTCACGATTGTCTAACGTTTACATATGCATTATAAATGATTTGAATAAGAAGTACATGTACTTTGAATTATTTATCAGCGTTGTTTTCCATAACCATAAACGTATCCGAGTTTAGAATAATAGCCTTATTTAGAACAAATAAATCATCCATTAGATGTAAGCGCCGCATGGATCTTCTTCTTTCTATTGTGTTCCTATGCGTCTTGTCTTGTATTCCGTTTCGATTCGGTCCTTTGCTAAGCTGAAAAGTTCAGCGGCACTTGAGATATCTAGCCACTGTCGAATGTTGCTTAGCCACGATAGCATAAGTCTATTATTCTATATTAAAAATAAGCTCAAATGTTACATAGATAATATGTAAGAAGACTGTAAGTAGAGCCGTTGCCACTTCCCGCGCAGACACATGCCGCTGTCGACGCCCGAGTGGTGGTGGCACACGGCGGCCGGCGCGCTGGCGCTGCCCATGAGCGCGGTGCGCCGCTACGGCGCCGAGACGGCCGCGCTCAGCGCCGTGCTGGCGCTGCTCGGCGCGCTCTGGGCCGCCGCCGACTGCTACCTGCCCTGGTACATTTACCCTTCTCCAATCATATAATGTGCTATATAGGCATCACATCCACCATAAGCCTGTCCCAGCCCGCCTCCCGCTGGGCATACGCATTGATAATTGCGGAGCAGAGCTATTTGCACCGCCCATGCTAACAGCCTGTAGGTGGCAAGGACATTTACTCATACCTAGGTAGCCTGCACTATACGGGGATCAGCCGGTAGCATGATCTTCGTTTGCTTCTAAAATGGAACTTGGAACCCCTTACACCGTTTCACCCGTACATGTACATATAATAAAAGTGGGTTGTCTCATCAATTTTTACATTAACCTTCGTCACACAACATAACTGAAGCATACATATAGATTAAGTACATTGTTCTAGTTCTTAGTAGCTTAGCAATCAGACTAACGGACACGTATTCATATTCCCTATTTTTAAGAAAAGTGGATTATATTATGCTCCAACTGTTTATCTACAGTTCACATTAAATATTTGCAGTTTCCTGTTCGGGTCAAAACACAGGCGTTTTATCTTAAACCGGCATTATTTCTATACAGTGGGTACCTTTGTAATTTGAATGGCGCCCGCATAATATAAGTTCGCCGGTAAAGGGAGCGGCCTATGTAATATTAATATACCTAGAGAAAATGAAACACAAACATTTTAATCTTCATTTATTCTCGTACAAAAGTACATACATATTAGACAATATGTTTTCATAACAAAAGTAGGTACTATTTTCAAGCAAAAGATGATCTGGAGGTGGGAAAGGGGTTAGAAAAAGTGATTAAAAAGCACTTGTAACAGTAATTTTAATTACAAAACCAGTAGTTAAAATTTACATAAGTCCGGCGAATGACTCGAGTGACGAATAGTATCATGTTAAAGTATTGTACAAATATAGAGTTATTATGTAAGCATTTGGATGTCATTCCTCATAAACAACAAGGAAAAATGAAATGAAAATAAGTAATACCAAAGATTTTGTACACTATATTTTTGATCAGTAACAAAGACTTTTATTCCGCGAAGCTCGATGAAGTGTCTCCTTTGCTTTCCCACTTGTTGAGATTCATGGCTTGTACAACATTGCGTACATTTGCAGGCGAGTGGTGGAGATGGACGGCGGCGACAGCTGGCTGCGCGTGGCGCTCACGAGCACGGCGGGCGCGCTGCCGGCCGTGCCCGCGCTGTGGTGGGCCGAGGCGCTCGTGGACTACGTTGGCCACTCCAACCTCTTCATTACGGCCTTCATCTTCTATTGCTTACGATTCACAGGTATACACCTTGTCTTTATTTCTATCGAGGCTAATAACATAAACTGATCAACAAATTTCTGCCGCCTCCAAATGACCAACACGACCATGGTTTCAACCGCGATTGGCGATCGATAGGTCCTGGGTTCAAATCTCGGGTCGAGTACTATTGGATTTTCTAACTTAGATTTACTAGTAGAAATTTGTAGTAGTGGCTTGCAGTCTGGATTTGTACCCGGTGTATGGCAATAGACTCACCACATTCCATAATGGGACGTAAATGTAAGTGGTGAAATGTGGAGGTGTACTACACTACTCTGCCTACTTTTTCGGAGATTACAGGCGTAATGTTATGTTTAATTCTCAATCGGCAGTTGCACTCGCAACCACTCGACCGAGGCAGTCAATAGGAAATTGTATTTGTAGTGGAAAAGTTTTTTTAAAGTAGTAAGCATATAAATTGTATGTTGTTTACTTATTTTCAGGTCTAGCGTTTGCCACATCTTACGCTTGGATTGTAGTGTGCGAAGTGCTGGAGGTGTTCACTCTGAGTCTAGTGTGGGTCACGGCGATATTGTACTTCCGACATCTTGTTCCACGAAAATACACAACTACCGGTCAGGCCTTACCCGTCATTGCACACTTTTGTATCGGTAAGTAGTTTTCCGCACATATTTTTAATATTATGTAGGATTTAAATCTTAGTCATGTGCTGCTGTTCTGTTTAAATAATGCTCTCAAGTTACCGCCCAGGAGTTGGAAATACCTGGAAGTTATCATTGCCTGAGAGGCCTCCAGTATTGAAAACTGTTATCTAACGATGGTTTGTAGTGGAAACTTTGCTGATTTTGTACTATATATACTTGTTTTTTTTAAATTTTTATTTACATTGTTTTCCAAAAAAAATAAAAATAAACAAATAACAACCCGATCGACCACAGTCATCAGACTATTTGGTTAGTACAGATGTCTTCAGGCATAGTTGCTGACCGCCACAGATAGATGCAGTCCGAATCCCGATGCTATGCACTACTTAGCTCGTGTTTGGAACGGGGCCAGTAGAAGGGTAAACTGGTCCTGCAATGAACTGCAACTGCATATCGGCCTATAGTTCTGCTTGTTGAGACGAGCAAGCTCTTCGATCGCATAGTCGTTCTCGTCTCTAGCACTTGGAGGGCACGGGACTAGACCTGGATCCTTGACAGTTTGGTTTCCGTCGGGGCAAATCCACCATCAATGCAATAGCACGGGTGAGGGTCCTCGCGGAGGCTGCAGTGTCTCGGGGCAACGTTGTGATAGTTGTGTCCGTGGACATCGTTAACGCATTCAATACGCCGTCATGGGACTGCATCAGAGAAGCACTCCTGAGTGCTTGTACCACGGGAGGGATACCTGAGGAGGAATCTGGCCTCGCACTTATCAGAGAGGGCCGTTTGTTTCCCGACTCGGGAGAAACGCGTTCGGAGGCAGATGACGTGCAGTGTTCCACAGGGTTCGGCCTTCGGGCCTCTCCTGTGGAACATTGGATACGATTGGGTGGACCGCGGAGTCAATTTGCGGGGTGTTGGCGTGACTTGTGCGACTTATGATTTATGCGGACGACAACTTCGCGACAGCCCGGGGAAGCACCTTAAGGGAAACGCGGGTGCTGACGACTGCAGGCATCGCACGATCGTGGCGTGTATCCAACGGCTGGGGCTGAAGGTCGCCCTTAACAAATTCGAGGCCTTGTGTTTTCAAGGGCTTTGGATGGCACCTCCCGCGGGCGTCCAACTAGTTGTCGGCGAAGTGTCCATCGCTGTAGAGCGGACAATGACGGACCTGGGACTCCTCCACAGTCGGTGGACATTCGAGGAGCATTTTCGGCGCCTAACGCCGAAGCTGGTTGGAGCCGTTGCGGCATTGAGCCGGCTCCGCATGAACGTGAGCGGGCCAAGCGTTAACTGCCGCTGCCTGTACTTAGGGCTGATGCGGTCGATGGTCGTGTATGAGGCATTCATCTAGGCAAACGCTCTGACTGCAATCGAGCTCTTTTGCGGAGACCGCAAAGGGCGAGAAGGTGATGGCGAGCTAGAAAGAGGCGGAGCGGATGAGGGCGAAGGTCGAGTCACCGCAACTGATCCTCTGCAGGGGAGTCGGACGCAGACGCCTGGCACACCACTGACGCCTGCCTCCATAACCAACATCCGGGCAGGCGTCAGACAAGGGGATCTGACGGCCGTCTTATGATTTTGGCGGATGACGTGCCTATTGTGGCATATCATATATTTGTGTGCGGGTACGCATATAAAACGTCCCCATAAGATAAGCCTGCGCAGGCCGGCGGGGCTGGCTGGGTCTACAGAGGTAGTTGAAGCGATGCGATGTAATGATGTGGACCGTGTGTGCGGCAGGGCGGTGCATCGGCGCCATAGTGGGCGGGCTGGTGTCGCTGCAGGAGGCGGCAGTGGGCGCTGCGTGGCGCACGCTGGGCGCGGCGGCGCTGGCGGCGGCGGCGCTGTATCTGGCGCTGTACCACCTGCTGCTGGCGCCGCGCTGCGCCGCGCGCGCCGCGCCGCCGCCGCACCAGCTGCTGCAGGGTAACATATCATTTCCATACACTTGTACTCTTCCAGTACCTACGACGACTATCCTTTGACACAATAATAAACTGTTGTGTGTCAATGGCTGCAATAACCTAAAAGAAAATATCTTTATTCTGATCTTTGTAAAAAAAGTTTCCGCATAAAAAGGCTCAAATTACCTACCGTAATTTATCAATGGTATATTACTCTATTACATATGAATGTCGTCTATTTTTGCATAACTAAATTAGCAAATCAGCTTATAGTCCAATTAAAATGTTCACTTCAGTCCATTAACCTTATTATTGACTAAATATATTATGTTGTTAACTAAAGTCAATCCAAGTGGGGCAACAAGTAATTTACCCTGTACAAAAAATTATTAAAATGCAACATTCGTTACAAACGTTCTATACAATGAACACAAAATATAATTATAATATTTATTATCCTAAGCTTCCACTGTGGATGGTCAACTTAGTGGTAAAAGTATGTTCGTATTAAATATAGCACAATTAATTATGTAAAAAATATAGCACAATTAATTATGTAAAAAATATAGAATTGACTATTTAAAAAATATAGCACAATTAATTATGTAAAAGCACCAACGAACCCCTATAAGTGAATTTAGCTGTTCATTAAATTTTTTACACTATTATTGTATACATATTAACCCAGTAATGAATTAATGCATGAATTAAGAGTGTGCAAGAAGCACGGCAAGTCTGTAAGAATTGAGATATTTGGCACTCCGTGCTCTCTGCCTACCCCGCAATTGACCTGACATGAGGATATGTATGTCTGAATTAATGCATGTATATATACTTTGGAATTTTATTTTTTTGATTTGTTATTAAAATGGACAGTTATTTGCAAAATTCTTAACTGATGCACTCCACTGTAGTTGTATGGATTATTTTTATGAATTTAACGCACATGCAACGCACACAACTAGGTAAAAATTAAACCACTTAGATTTAAAGAACTTTAGAGTGTATTAATGTACAACGGTCCTCTTACTGTGTAATTTCTAGGCTTGAATGCCAACGGGGCGTCCAACGGCAACTACTCTCCGATGCGGGTGTACCACGAGGAGCGCTCGCGCAAGGGACACTTCCGTTACTGATCCGGCAAATGTTGTCATTTGTTTACGAACTGGATGTTTAGTTAATAAATTTCTAATAAGTACATTAATGTGATATTTACTACTCATCTAATAAGTTTTCGATTAAATCGCTTTATTTAAAATCTATTTTACTTTTACTGCCGCATTTGCATTTGTGTCCATGTTTTTCTATTAAATATTTTTGTCTTGAAATTGTAGTTTTCTTTCCGCGATTATCATTTATTTATTGTAATTCACATTCGATATCGTAATAAAAAGGAAAAAATGAAAAAAAATGTCACATATGCAGAATGTGAACGTGATAAACAGAGGTCAATATGATATGTCAATTAGCGAGATTAATTAAATGATGTCAATTGTAGATAAAATAGTCAAAAAGAGGAACAAAAAAAATTAAATTAAATTTTACAGATATTTCATAATAAAAAATATACATATAGTTATTTTTTATCATCATTAGTATCGCTATTGGGGTGTCCATTCTTGTTGTTACTAATATCATAAGCAAGTCCATTTATAAATATAGCATTTACGAAATCTTTACAAGGTGGTCTGTAATCAGCCTTCCAAGCTAATTTGCAATAAAAATTCAATTTTGTTATTTATGTCTCACTCAGTGCGTTTTATCGATTTTTTCAACACATAATGATATACGAAAACTGTATAGACTCACAATATATTTTTAAATGTTACCTTAGATCGACGAGACTTAATAAAAATTTCCTTCATAAAATAACAAAAAATGCTAAGTTAGTTGCAAGTGCGACTGCCGATCGAGAGGTTCTGGGCTTAATTCCAGGTCGGGTACTATTGGGTTTTTCTAGGAAAATATTTAAAAGTGGCTGGGCTTTTGGATCAGAGCCTGGATTATGACAATATGCTCACCGCCTATTCCGTGATCCCATCCCATCACAGAATAAACGTAAATGGCGAAACGTGGGAGTGTACTATACTCCTCTGAGTACCTCCTCGGCGTTTACAGGCGTGATGTTACTATTTTTTAGGTGTTACATAACCATAACGAAAATAAGTAGAACTTTGAAAAACACGTTAACGTTATGTCATGATACATCACAAATCAATACGTACAGATCAAACAATTTTATTTTGAAGTTCATTTAATATAAAAACATTTTAAAATAAAAAGATGTAAGTAACTTCGTTCTCTTAACATATCTCCAACTGCCATTGACTGGTTTCATAGTTACTTGCATGGGCGTCGGCAGCGCGTTA
>DVOY01000472.1:0-11435 GCA_018237585.1 Apyrrothrix maculosa | reverse complement strand
CTATATTATTTATATTTAATATGTTTATGTCTATTTACAGAAAAAGAAGTTATGGAAGCCATAAAGCCAGACTACGTGAGTAGTTGGACGCTGGTAGGGGCGTTTTTTGTGCTGGTGTTCAACTTCGTATTGTTGGAGACGCTGGCCACATCGCTCACGATGGATCAGTTCGCATGGAGCAAGCGCCAGGCGCTGGAGTACATGGGCGCTCTCATGAGTGCCGGGGCGGTAGTTGCCTGCGTTGTCTTCGCCCTTATAGGACCGCTCACTAAGATATTTGAGGAAAGGTATGACCATTTTAAATATTTAGTGTACTGTTTGGCTGTTGGGTGTAAATAATTTTCCGCGTAGACTTCCTTACCAATTCATTAAGACGGAAATCTACAGTTATGTATTGGAGTCGACCTATTGAGAGCTTGTTGCGTAACTGAGGTAAAGCTAAGGTTAGATCACAAATGACATTGTACTGTGGAGTTTCACAATGCTTTATAGTATTCTTGTTGTGCGATAAGACTGCCTCATTGATCGTGTGTTGGTTGCAAGCGCACCTGCCGATCGAGAGGACTTGGGTTCAAATCCCGGGTCGAGTACTATTGGATTTTTCTAAAATTAGAATTTTTAGTACGGTTTCAGAGTCTGGAACTGTGCCCGGTGTATGGCAATAATCTCACCATCTATTCCATATTAGGACTTAAACGTAACTGTTGAACTGTTGGGAGTATGCCACATTGATCTGCCTACCTCTTTGGAGATTACAGGCGTGATGTTACGATTGTTGTGCCATAAAAGTATATTATGTGACACAACCTGAAATATCTATTTGTTTAGTAATGCAAGCTATCTCTTGAAGTATGTCATGTGTGTGATGAGATCGGGCTCAGAGTTTGTTTGACTATCAATATCTGTCTACCATGTATAGGAAACAATATAATATGCTGGGAATGACGATTAGTTGTGACAAAAGAATCATTATCATCTCTGTTATTGTTCCACTGTCGGACACGAAACTCATCTACGAATGAGATGGGTTAAGGCCATAGTCTGCTACACTGGCCAAGTTCGGATTGGCAGACTTGGATAATTGGATGAGAGACAAAAATATTTTTTTTTATATGATTTACTAATACAATGTGATTATCGAATGCAGAGCGTTGTTGCTGTGGGGCGGGTTCCTGCTAACAGGGCTAGCGTCGGTGTTGTGCATTCCGTGGGGGCCGGGCGCGCCGCCCGCGGCGCCGGAGGCCGCGGCCGAGGCGGGCGGCGGCTGCCCGGTGCGTGAGCAGCCCTGGTGCGCCTCGTCGCGTGCTCTCTCTCTTACACAGTTCCTGCTCGGATACGCCTGTGTCTCAGTCGGCTACCCACTCGGTGTTACTCTTATTCAGACAATATTTTCTAAGGTATGTTATATTATTTACTTTTGAATCTTAGTTACAATATTTGTCTGCAAAATAACAGGTGAAACAGAGTACGTGTTAGGGTAGTAGACTTATGAGTCATACCGCGTGCCACAGGTGCTGGGGCCCCGGCCGCAGGGCGTGTGGATGGGCGTGCTGACGAGCGCGGGGTGCGTGTCGCGCGCGCTCGGCCCGCTGTTCGTGGCGGCGGTGTACGCGCGGCGCGGGCCCGACTACACGTTCGGCGCCACGGCCGCGCTTACGCTGGCCGCGCTGCTTGCCCTGCGTATCGTCTACGACAGGTATTTTGTCTGAGGGTAGCTCGAGATGTAGCACGTATGCCTTGAAAGAGCATATTTAGTCTTATCTCGAATAGTTGCTGGTCGATGATCAAAGAATGACGATTGTGTTGCAGATTGAAGCCGCCCGAGTTGCCAGTGGCGCGCGAGCTGCGGCCGCGGGGCGCCAGCGCGGTGGACAGCGACGCGCTGCCGCGAGAGCTGAAGCCGCTCAACAAAGCAGCGGATTCTGACGTGTGACGACACGCGTACAATGTTATTGTGTACATTATGTTCCGAGTTATACGAACACATTACATATTACGTGCAACGCTCAAAGATGCAGTGTGAATAGTATCTTAGTGATTTTTGAGAGTTTTCTCAAGATGTTCGTTATCGGATTATTGTGAGATCCTTTATACGAGCGACAGATGTCATAACCAATAAGGATTATTATGTGGTATGTTAATTGCGTGACTGTGGATATCGCGTTCAGGGTGCCTTATTATTTTTATTTAAGTATATGTAGTTTAAATTCTTTATTACACAAGACAGGGAAAAATATACATTTATATAATATTTCTGTAAACAATTTATATTTCACTACATATTTTGATACTAATGTGTTATAGTAAATACGTAAATAGGCATTTTAAGTTAGTGCTCAATAAAATAATTGTAAATATTGTGTATATTTAGTAATAAGGTGAGTTGTAGAGTACAAAACTGATAAGGATATATGACAATTAAGTTTAATGATAAAATTGAGGACTGATTGCAAGCGGGGTCGCCTCGACGGCGCGCGCACGTTCGACCGAATTAATGCAGGATTGTGATAAACGTTTAGTAATATTAAGGTGAATATTACACGGCGCCGTGGACCGCCGCGGAGCGCGATTGCCGCGAAACGAATTTTGTAGCTATGCACCGTGCGGAGAGGCTGTTTCAGTGCGGATGGATTTCGATTACTCCGGCCAAAGTTCAATATGTACCTCACTGCACTGTGCCGCGCAGAGTGCCGCGCGCCGCTCATCCATGCTGTCAGGTGGCGTATGTGAATAAATATCAATGGATTTCATACAAGCCAGTGTGGAGTAAGATCTGTTTCACCGCCAAACGCGGCGGGTCGCGGCGCCGCGTGATAACCGCCCAAAGTGTTAGCGACTACAAGACTGAGTCCGTTGCGCTTCCTTGTAGCGGAGCGGGCAACTAAAATATGTATATATATTAGAAGCCGCTTGCATAACGATATTTAAACCAAGGCTTGTTAACCGGTTAATTTTTAAACCTTAATCAGCCTAAGTACCTAAAGAGCGTTTAATAAAGGTTTAGCTCTACCTTAACCTCAGAAAAACCGTTTTCCGTAAAGACAAAAATTATAAGGATTGTGTATCAAAAAATCGGCATAAACCGGTTCAAACCTCTATGAAGAGCCTTTTTTTTTCTTTGATGTTTGCCGCCCCAAGCCTGTGTAAATATAATACAAAATTGTTTGTCTACGCTTAGTGCAGCCGTGTCTTCTTTTGTGACGGACATATATTTCGAACAACAACTTTGATTTATTATTTTGTTGATCATTATCAAAATAGTGTAAATAAAACTTTTCCGTTTGCGACCCGTGATCCTCCACCTGTTTTTTTTTTGCAAACCAAGTACTTAGGTTTACTTAATTACACACGCTTCAAGGGCGCTGTTTACAAACCAGCCAGCAAATGGCAGTAGTAGACACGCTTATGGAAAAATAGACAAATCGAAACAAACCCGCGAGCACTTGTGTGACGTAGTAGCAGTTTTGGCTTAAACCGGTTTATTTAGGTTTTTGAAGCGCTCACTTCTCAATTGATAATAGATTTGCTCCAAGCGGAATTTGTTCTAAAAACCTTTACACACCTTTATTAACCGGTATTTTTTAAACCGGTTTCAAGCCCTAATTTAAACCTATTTAGAGACCTATATTTTAAATGTAACAAAATAGCGTTAGATTCGATTTAAACCGGAACGTTACGCGAGCGCTCCCAGGAGTCTTCATGCACATTGGAATGTAATATGACAATTACGCGAAAACGTTACCTCGGATTTTGTAGTTAATTGAAAAATGTGTGAAAAATTTATTACGTATTTAGTTCTCGTTATTCCTGTTTATTGTAAATCTAATGTTATAAACCATGCTAAGTGTATAGAGATCAAGAAACAACGAAAAAATTTAAATGCTCAGTGAATATGAACATGCCGGTTTTATTTATAAGGAAAACATTTATTTTATAGTTTATTACACGATAAAATGGGTTCCGCATGTAACGTGATTAGATTTTAGCTTTGATAAATGTTTAATATCGTCTTGGTTCTGGAATATTATTACCTATTGATGCGTTAATCCGTCAATAACTTGTGACTTGTGTAGTTTCTACGAGGCTGACGAAAGATAAACAAGCAATAAAGATATTATAATGTAATTTACTGTTTGCTTTATTTGTGGCATAGACATAACACGCGTGTACTGCTTATCTCTAATACAATAGATAATCATCGCAATTTACCAAGCGTACATACCTATCTAGTTTGTATGCAAATATAAACAAATAAAGGTGTTAAACCTTTAGGATGATATCTACGAATTGACATACACTTTTCATTTACGAGACATATTTTTATATATTGACATGTTTCATTTGTTTTAAATAAAACACATTAAAAATAGAATTGATTTTATGTGCACACGACAAATATATTAAGTGCTATGGTTGTTCATTGTTAAGTGGACACTCGTGCAGAAAAGAGATAAAATAATACTAAACATAAAATGCCGTCACGCTATCGGTGCTCGAAGCGGGTCCGACTCGATGCGTCGCTCTACCGCGGTCGCTAGGCGCCTTGTGCGCGCTACAGGCACTGCGTCCACTCAAGATGTGACGAGTTATGCTATATCTGTCTGTTTGCAGATGTATGTTTGTGTCGCAACAGTACTAGGAGGCCGTGTAGTCAAGCGAAACAAACTCGTATGCGTCTTGCACGTGTTGATACTGCAATATATAATGCAGTAGTTCTGCTTACCAATCTTTTACTGAACACTTAATTAGAAATATCTAGCGCGTCAATCATAAATGAGTTAATCCGTGTACTTAGCCGCAGCAAGTTTAGTTTCCTTTCTAGAATTCGTGTAGTTTCTGCTCTAATTTTACGTTTAATTTAACCTCTCTCTGTATACTCGGTCTCTCCATACTGAGGATGGTGACTTCAATGGAAACTTATGATGATGGGTTCTTTCCATTTATGGGTGGGTTATTTCCATCTTCGATCAGAGGCTTACAGGATTGCATAGCTGATAGGTATTTGTAATTGCTGAGATACCCTGGTCCGACCATCTTAATTTAACCTAATACTGATTATTTGTGTCTGAATAATTTTATGATAGTGATAACTATGAACCAGTTTTTTAAAGTGTATATAAGTTTTCTATTGCTTATGTCCCGTTATTAGCTAACATGCGCTCAGCGCTGCGCATGCGCTTAGCGCTACGTATGCGTTTAGCGCTGTGCATATGCTTAGCGCTGCGCATGCGCTCGGCGTCGCGCACGCTGACCGGCAGCGGCGCACAGCCCGTCTCGGGCACCGTGAGCACGGCCAACGCTGCCGATAGCGAGAATCCGCCGTACAGCAGCGCTTGCACGTTCCTGCTCTGCGGATATTGTTATAGAACATTATGCATTTTAATATTATTTTACAATGATTTATGTAGTAGAATACCTTATTGGAAGATCATCTATGGTGCTATTAATAATGCACCAACCAAGAGAACGATTTACCTGGTAAATAATAATTACGAATTATAATACTGATGTTAATATTTCATTATTCAAGAGCCTCACATTTAGTGCTCTATATTATAAATAGTAAAATAATTAATTTCAATCTTCGTACGACTATAGCGCTAAGGTTGCTCTTCACAATTATATTCTTCTCTAATAATCCCATGTGTATTAATGCAATACACAAAAGGCGCAACGTCGTTCTATAGTAGATAGAACAAAAGCGCCGCAGAATCAATCATATTCTAAAAGGCGCTATTCGTTATTTAGTCATTATCTTCATATAAACAACTTATATACGATATGCCACCTTACCAGTCCGTTCAGCGTGACGACCCATTACTGATGATGCAAAAATGACGGTATGAAGGAACTTAAGAAATGTTGATTACCAGCAATGGTGTTTGCGTCGCTAGTACGGAGCCGAGACGGCTGACGAGCGAGACGGCGGCTAGCGACGAGGACCGCGTGGCCGTGGGGAACAGTTCTGCCGTGAACATGCACAGCAAGGTGAAGGCAAACGTTATACACAGCTTGCCCGTGAAAAACAGTGGCAGACTTGCGCCGGAGTATGCTGAAAATAATCAACTCTAACTCCTCAATCACTAAATCAAATTCAGTAACTAATAGACTTATACGTTAGAGAAGAGTTAAGTAAGTAGTGTAGGACGCCCTCCGGCCAGTTGGGATGACGATCTGCGAAAGGCTGTAAGCAGAAGCTGGATGCGGCAAGCCGAGGACAGGGCGCAATGTCGCTCTTTGGGGGAGTCCTATGTCCAGCAGTGGACTGAAATAGGCTCATGATGATGAAGCAGAAGACATTGGGTTGTCAGTTGTCAACTTGCCAAGCGAATGTACAGAGTCAGCTAAGAAGAATTAGATATCCACCAAATAGATTTTTCTTTTTTCTTTTTACTTATTGAACCTGGCAATACCTTTAATTCTGCTGAATTATTCTGAATCATGTTCCGAAGATCTTTGTAGACCTAGGTATTCAACCATTTTTAAGGTAGTCTTCGAGGATAATATTTATAATTGTAATATAAGTTAACGGCTCTTTGTATTGAGGATAGTTTTAAGTAAAGCAAGAAAATCTGTCTGCCTTTCCATGAACGATTGACATTGTCAGCAGAAATTGTTATGGGAAGCAACTGAAAGTTTGAATATAACCTAGAGGTTTTCACATTACCAGAGAGCCCGACTGCTGTATGCTATGAAGTGGACGGAGGACAAAAATCTATGTCGTATCTGTATGCGATTTTTTTTCTATTACGAGGGTCAAACTGAAACTTATTAACTGAACAAATTAACATATTATAAGTATCATTATGTTTTTTCATAATAGTGTCAATTTACATCAATACATCGCTGCATCCGATGGAACCATTAAAATCGCCGAATAGTCGATCGTTCGAGCTCTGTTCAATTCAATTGCCAATTCCTCGGAAGGAAACACCCACTGGGCAGACTGTATATCATACGCCGCACAACACTGACGTTATCATCAGTCGTTGCCGTAGAAGGCCGTCCTTTCAGCAGATCATCAGTGAGTTTAGTGCAACCACGATTGAACTCGTTAAATGAGTTATAAACAGTGGCACGAGGTGGGGTTTCATCGTGAAAGGCCAATCGAAGTCTATCGTAACTTTCTTGTTTACTAAAGTGACACCGAGAGTCTTAAAATATCCTTGCACGAAAATGCGTTAAATTCATGCTGACGTGACTCCCACTATTTTCAATTGCCGCCAAATCGTAAAACAAATGACAAATGAGTGAAGTCCATACTCAATAATAACGAAACGTAAAAATATAACGTTATAAGCCGCCACTTCAAAAATTTTTAGTATCATCCTCGTATAATCAAGATATATTTGCCCGTGAGATACTATTAAAATATTTTTTGGATACAGAAAATTATTTAGAGTTGTGAGATAGTGAGGTTGACATATTTAGGGTTTGGCATAGCGAGTGTGAGATTATTATTATTAAAGAAAGATTATTATTTAGAATTGTGATAGATTTTAAAATGGCTATGTCGTATTTACCGACTTTAAAAGAGACATGATAAATGAAGAGTACTATTCACGGCGCTGTGTACGTTTGACTGACAATAACAGACACTATTCGTTTGCTTGTGTGTTTATTCCCTTTTAACCGCACCTACACAACAGAAGGGCTCTTTGCTAAGATATATATAAGAGTTATAGTTTGTTGGTCCATATTTAATACGTAACATCACGCTTGTAATCCCCGAAGAGGTAGGCAGAGGAGTGTAGTGCACTCCCACGTTTCATCGGTTACGTTTACGTCCCAATATGGTGGTGCGACTATTGACATACACCGGGCACAAGTCCAGACTCCGAGCCGCTACTAGAAATTCTACTTTTTTTAGAAAAATCCAATAGTACCCGATCCGGGATTTGAACCTAGGACCTCTCGATTGGCAGTCACGCCAACACGTCCACCGAGCAGTACATATTTAATAAACTTACATATGAACAATGGAATGATACACGTAACGCCGCACAGCAAAAACGATACGAAGATGCATCGTTTTCTTCCGAAGTGCTCGACCACCATTATGATCGACAGTGAGGCTACAATGTCCATCGACATGATAAGTGCGAAGTTCATGTATCTGAAACACAATTTGATTTGTTAACGTCATTAATCTCTTCTTTCGGTCTTCTGCAATTGCTTACATTGTCCTACAGATTGCCCTACACCGTCCAAAACTAATGGCTATATAACTCTTAGAGATTATTGTTACTCTTTTCTTTAATCTTCTGTCAGTTTTTCACCGTTTGCTCCAGGTCTTCTTTGTAGCCGGGAAGTTTATTTATATAGCGGATTAAATAGCTGTTAGTATCAAAAAGGTTAACATTTATTATAATTATCTAACAATATAAAAAATGATGAAAATTCCAGTGTTGTAACCGCGTCTTGCGGATTAAGTTGATTTACATTCCTACGTTTTGTCGTGCTTATTTCCCATAGGGATAAGCAGAGATTACGGATTTCCACTTGCTTGGGTCTTGGCAGCATTACAAATGTAAAGAGTGAAGAGGAATTAATTGTGGATAACATTGTACAAGAACGGGGTAGATACCAATCTTATACGGGCACTTAAGTCTATTTAGGTGGAGTCCCGTGTCTGTGTCAGAGTAAACAGTGCCTACACAAAATGCAAAGGGATGCTTTGATGGTCATGTAGAGAAAATGAATGACAAATTTATAAGGCGAGTGAAAATGGTTAAGTCAAAAGAGGTAAATCTAGGCGTACATATTTGGATCAAATGGGAAACATCTTAAAAGAAGGCCAGCTCAAAAGTTTCTTCAATATTCGAACATGTATGATGACTTTGAGTTACGTAGATAATTATTGTTCTTCATACTTATTCCCCGAAAGTGCCACCGAGTTGATGGTGAGCCCGTAGTATACGAATGCTGCAGCGATCCAGCACCACGAGCACGCAGCAAACCTCGCCAACAGGACACGCGACTTTATCAGGCTTGTCCACTGGTTCTTCACCTTCACTACTTCTTTATCTGTGTCCTTACTAAGTACAGCTATCAAATCTTCCTTAAGTGCAATCTGAAATGTTATTAACATATAATAATTGCTCTGTACAAAATTATTGCATTGGTTTAGCAATCACAGCTGGGGTCACCCATAGTTATCAGTATATCGGTCGGTTGAACTATACCGAAGTATTTTTGGACGTTTTTCTCTGTGTGCTCCAAAATTTGCTGGTTCATCTATAGGTAATTACATCCATAGGTAATCAATTACTTCTGTTTTCCGTAAATAAAACTGTTGTAACCATAACACCAACAATTATTGGGGTTCTTTCAAATAGATCGGCTCGGAAAACAGAGCAGAATTGTATTTAAAATTGAACATTAAAACAGGATTGTTTTGTGACAGCGCTCGAATATCCTCTTGCCATATAGAATTAAAATATAAAAAAAGATTTTAGTGAAATGTGCTACAGCTCTATTTTAAACGCGATCAGAATCATCTCTGCTCTCTGAGTTGACCGATTTTAAAAGACCCTTACGGTCTAATCGCCTAAGGATTTAAAAGAGGTAATTACATAGATGACGTAATTATATTTATGCATTCGTTTTGAAACTGTACCCTACATTATAGATAGTAGAAGAAATGTTAAGCATGTTCTGACATTACAACCTTGTTCCACGCAGCAGCTTTCCGTATAACAGCAACAGCGCGATCTGTTTGCTTGGTGGCGTGCAGCCAACGCACGCTCTCGTCCAGCAGCAGCCAGTACAGTGGCAGCAGCAGTGCAGGTGTGTGTATGACTCGCAGCAGGACCCGCCAGTAGCGCACCTGGGAGGCGATCAGCGCGAATAGCACTCCCCCCAGGCCGTACGCCACTCCGATCGCACTTACGAAAGCTGCACGAAGAGATGGCCGCGCAAGCTCCACAACTGGAATGCAATGTAGTTCTTCATATTTATCATGATGTCGACGTTTTTATATTATTTCCGTAGGTCGAAGTGGCTATAGGTGGTAGATAAGTCACCTACCTAAGATTGCATTACAAATCCGGCTTCCTACTTGAGTAATCAATCAGGATTTTATTGTTTTTGACGTTATCCAAGACGGATCTTTTTCCATTTTTGAGTTTTAGTAACAATCTATTATATTATATATGGCGGCAGCGAGGCGCTGCCGCTGAAAAAACGTCTTCATATTATTAATTTCGCTTAAGGGTACGTTTTACATGTACCTATCTTCCAAAATCTCGTGACTGCCTCATTTGTCGTATTGGTTGTCGTCCTAGGTTCAAATCCTGAGCCGATTTAACATTTCTAGTAGTGGCTCGGACTCTGGATTTGTGCCCGGTGTATGCCAATAGACTCACCACCTATTCCATATTGCGACTTAAATGTAACTGGTGACACGGCGGAGTGTACTACACTCCTTTGCCTTCCTCGTCGGGGGTTACAAGCGTGATATTATGTTTTTTTATCTTTAAAAATCTTTGGAGAGTTATTGGTTGGCAGAAAAAAATTACTCATGACATAAGCAGCGCTGTTGAACCCGTGGCCCAGCGCTGCCTCCAAGAACTCCATAACGAGATACATGTAGTAGTTGAACGCGTACGACTTTGCGAGGCCCAGCGCGCCCGCGAATGCTGCAAATATACAGAACGCAGTTCGGCGTCCCCACCTGCCAATAATGTGAAACTTAGCTGATTCCTTTGAAAGCTTTAGTTTAAGATACTATGTTACAAAAGGATTACGTAGTCACTGTACATATTTAAGGTAGAGTTAAATTGACGAACTGGTTATTAGACGTAAATTTAGTTTAATTATGAATCATATGAAATCGACGATGACCCTCCCACCCGTCAGATATGTAGCCAGTGAGTAACAGCGCCAGGGGCAGCGCCGCGTAGCGCACCGTGCCCACCAGGGTGCGCAGCCACTCGCGACACGCCAGCCCGAACTGAGAAAAGTCACATTACTAATAACATCATGAGACATCTCTACACACGGTGATCCTAAAAGTAAGCATCGATGAAGCTGGTAATATGGTAACCAGACGGCCGATAAGCTACATATACGTACATTCAAAAATGTACTACTACTATACTATACTATTTTTCATTTTACTTTTACATCCAGATATAAAACAAATGCTTGGACTGATGACACAAATACTTATCCTGGGTGGGAATCAAACCCAGGTAGTTAGGTTCACTAAGCAATGGACCAAAGGGCCAGTCAAAGTCATTGGTTTAGGTTTGTGTATTGTGACGTTTGTGTGGATCGAAATGCATTACGCTGTCATCTAGCCTTTACCTCTGCGTATGTGGTTTCATTGGACTCGTAGACAAAAGCCGCGCAAGGGATAGTGTTGTTAAGGTGGAAGTGATCCCGGTCGCAGCTGACTATATCGGGGGCCAGCGGTTCGTAGCGGCGACACG
>DVOY01000471.1:0-11436 GCA_018237585.1 Apyrrothrix maculosa | reverse complement strand
CAGTCGAGTGCAGTACATACAAGTATTGAATAAAAATAATGCAATTAAACTTTGTTCGCAGTAAGAGAATAACATACAGACAGACCACTTTTATAATAACAACACAGTATTCATAATAACACTTCCCAAAAACATCGAAGCAAAAGATAGCTTGCATGCATAATATGAAACTGCAAAATAAATAAATAATAATTATTAGCAAGTTTCCGTAAAAAAAATGGACACACGGTGCTCACTGCCTGTAGGGAACTGCGTGACGATATACTTATATCGTCACGCGGTTGGTCGTGTTGTTGCAAGGTCACTGCCGATCGAGTGGTCCTGGCTTCACATCCCGAGTCGGGTACTGTTGGATTTTTCTTACTTAGATTTGTTAGCAGAAATTTCTACTTGTGGCTCGGAGCCTGGACTTTTGCCCGGTGTATGGCAGCAGACTCACCACCTACTCCATTATGAGATACAACCGGGAGAGGTTAAACGTTGGAGTGTATCGTGTATGGAGTGGGAATCGAACCAACTAGCTCCGTTTCAGCGGTGGGGTTCGTTAACCAATGCGCGCAACAGGCGAATCAAGTAGTTGTCATGGTAACAGAGGTAATGTTTTAATATCAGTTTTAATACCTATGTCTATGTATACATGACAGTTATTAAAAAAATCGTACTCTTAAATTCAATGGCTTTGCTGTTTTTCAAAAAATTGCAACATACGTTATTTCGTGAAAAATATCCTGCAGGATGACTATGCAAAAATTTGGCTCGTCTCACGAGCCGGAAAGCTAGATATAGTGTAGGATGTAGCACGCTTTCCTACACTGTGCGTATTTAATCTAGTCTCGAATAATCCAAAATTGTTTCAATCTGGAAACAGACGTATATTTTTGTTGAATTAAAATCTCACTTACATGCCTCACTAATAAGAAACGTTTAAGGAGACGTTGCCAAGCTTACTCTGTAGCTTAGTTAATATAACGTAAACTCCCGTTTGTAATTCCCCGAAGGGGTAGGCAGAGAAGTGTAGCACACTCCCACGGTTCACAAGTTACGATATATCACCCACCATGGAATACGGAGTGAGTTTATTGCCATATACTGGGCAATACATTAGCTTAGTTAATCATAGTGATAGGTAATGAAACAAAAAAAGTCGTTAGTCGTCGACCGTTAGCGCAGCCTGCCGACCGATAACTTAGCCTGTATTTCGGGAGTCAAATAAAAAGCGGTGGACAAATTACATCTCCAGATAGGTAGATAGGTACATAGAAAGTGGGCGCGTGCCGAGATTGGCTGCAACAAAAACTGTTGAGAGTTTATAGTAGATAAATCCGTGCAATTACACACGTACGGCCTTGTCAGGTGAAATACTCCGTGGTTCAATTTGCGTCGGATTCGGCCACAATGCTCGGATTCAGATCTAATTATTCGGCGCGCGAACCGTTTTCTTTGTGATGTTATAATCGAACTATAACTGACGCGGATCATTTTTTCCACATCACGAGAATGATGTATCACGCTTTTTTGTCGTTTAAGTTGCTTGCTTATCTAATCGAGTCTGGCTGCAAGTATGCTGAACGTACACACGGATGGTTTAAAAATGTCTTATACTCAGATATATATTTAAGTTTCTATCTGTGTTCGCTTTCGTTGCATCAATATGAATCAAATTTTGAGTCAACAGTTGTATGAAATAGTGTGATGGGTGTAGAAATATGTAGTGAGATGTGATGTAAGGTTAGTTTTATTTCGATGAACAAAATCGATCCGGGCGCGGACCGACACGCGCGGCGCTGGCGTCGCGGCCCGTAATGGGCTCCATCTGGCGGATAAAGCGGCGACACCGTTACCTTTCTCAAATCACGTACACTATTGTAATATCCAATCGCCCAGAAATGAGATTGCGGCTAACAAGTTATTTACATTGACGTTTTAATATGGACTCGGACTGAAAAAACTATTTAAAAAATGTAATTATAAAATGGTGGCCGTAATAGCCACCGTACGCGCCGGCACGCCGTCTTTGTGACGCAGCTAAACCCTCGGAGATTAATTTTGGCGTCACAATGAGCCGGCCATAGTCAATAATACATGCCTCAATAAATATCTCTTGCGATATCGATTTGTCAATTGTAAAGTTTCGAAACCGTCCAGGGCGTGTTTTCGAGCGGCGAGATAGGATCTTTATTGCGCTCGGCGTTTTGGGGAAAAATGATAAATATATGGGATCGGCGCGGACGGATAAGTAGTCGAGATTGACGGAAAGGCAGAGGTCTGTGACCGGGCGGCGCGGGGAGCGCGCGGGGGACGTGTGGCGAAAAGATGCGAGGCAGCATTGCGCAAGCGCACCCAAAAACTAACCATAATTTACAGACTACTTGCTCGACGGCTGCCGTGGACACGCGCGCTGCTTTTTTACCGGAGCCCTGATCCTGTTACAAAATAAATTTCTCACGAACATCACGGGCACATCTTTTGAGAAATTGCGAAGTAATGAGCTCCGAAAATTGAGAACGACTTCCGATATAATTTCACTCGAATTAGCGATAGCGTGATATTGGTAACATTTCGAACTCGAGCTGTGCAGATTATAGCCAATGCTGCTGTTTTACTACGTGTTTTTTTTGGTAATGACGGGAGATAAGAATAAAGATGCTGAGCGTGCGCTCGGATGAGGAATTTCGGTAGCCCACGGTGGGGTACGTCGGTACTTAGCTGAAATATATTGTTAAGTTTTGGTCAATTTTCATCCAGAGAATGTCGTATCATTATTTTTTGTGAATTGAAGCTTAAAACGGTTTATAGAGCAATACATATATATATAAAATGGTGCATATGTTTATAAATGCAGGTGACGAGGGCATCCAAGACCGGCCTATCGTAAATAAATAAGTAAGACACTGCATGACGGGGAAGTTAGAAGTGTCCTAAACCCTGGGTGTATGCAGATAATTATATAAGCACCGGCTTCACTTTATGTTTTTTTGGGATAGTTCGACTAGATCGTGGCGGAGACTGTACAAAGATAATGCAGAATGTAGAAATAGCACATCAGGTCTGAAAGGATACAGATATGTGGCACTCAGTTCCTTCTACCTATCTTGTAACGAATCTGGCGTGAAGTTATAATAATAATACTTTGTTTTAATTAAAGTTGCCATCGATCGACATGCCGTTGTTAGGTGCAATTGATAAAAAATATGTGAAAGTGTGCATGTGTGTGTGAAGTCCGGACAGCCATCCCTACGCACACAGTAATTGCCGCGGCGCGCGAGTAGATTATCAGCCGCAAGTGCGTACGATAACGCATGCGCACGAACGCGTGTTATTAAATTTATTCCTTTTTCGCCAGAATCTGCATAATGAGGGGGGGCAAAAAAAAACTGGCAGGTAATCGCTAGATTGCGCGTCGCCTTCCCTTGGAGAAAGCCAGTCTTTGTCTGCTTCACATACGCATGCGGTTTCGATGAATATTTAAGCGGGTCCAACATTTTATTCTTTTTTAAATATTATGGGAACAGAACGCGATTACGTGCGATTATTTCTTCTTGTCAAAGCGAGCCATCGCAGCACAACGCTCCTGTGCCGTTAATGTTGCTACTTCAGTGTTATTAATAAAATAAGCGGATATCACGACAGCCCGAGGCACTGCGTATCCTCTGCGTCTACACGCAAAATGGGCGAAGCACCTTGCGTGTAAGCTAAGGTTTTTGCGAGCAGATTCTCTGACTTAGAAGTATTTAGAATTGTTATTATCATATCTTCACGCCGGGTTCCTAACGGGTAAGGCAGAGAGCATGGAGTGTCAAATCCTTACTGACCTGATGTGATTCTTTTACATTCGTCGCTGAATCGTGATTTTTTAAATTAAGTAATATTTAATTATGAGTGTAGAAGACGTACATTGTTTTTTAAGAGTGGAGATATTTGGAACTCGGTAGTCTCTACCTACCCCGAAAAGAACTCCAGGTAATAAAAATCACTCCAGTTTATATTTACATTGGCTGTTATATGATGTGTTACATCACTAGCGGTACGGCCGCAGACCACCGCACGTCGCGTTCCAAAAGCCAATTCGATTTTTAATTTGCCTCTCGCAATTCCTAGCCGTTTTGAAATCGGTACCTACTTAAAACCTATTACTTAATCCGTACGAAACAGACTATTAGTTTGTAATAATAAAACTTATTTGCGCTACTGTATTGGATCTATTCACAAATTGATTGTGGATAATTGAATCAAGTCACATTTTCTATGCGCCGCTAAGCAAATATGGTGTTGCCTCACTTCAACAATTGCTATAGCATTCGCTTTACTTTAATATAGAAAACTGTTGCGTTAGTTCGCTACACACCGTAACGTTCTGTTTATGTGCTAGAGTTTGACCTATACATATAATGAAATTGTTTGCCAACCCGCACTAGGCCAGCGTGGCCGACCATGGCCGAAACGGTTCTTGTTCTGAGAGGGGACCTGTGTCCAATAGCGGTACGATAGAAAGGGAGATGATGATTATAATTATGTAATGAATGTAACCAGTTACGTAACATCACGCCTGTAATCCCCGAAGACGTAGGCAGAGGAGTGCAGTGCAATTCCACGTTCCACCATCTGTAATGGACCCAGTTGCTGAATATGAACATGTGCATTGCTACATGACCTTTCCATTTTCCAAATTTTTGTACAACCCTTGAACTTATTTTGATTTGTAGATATAAATGTTTTTCCAAAGTTTGTAACTGCTGCCAAGGTTTCAGTTTCAAGCAATTATGAAAATTCATCATTTTGATCACATACATATCAACTGTTCTATCATCTATCAGTAGTCGCATCAAGGTGAGGAACACTTGAAATAATCAGTTATCAGAGTTTAGTTACAATGCATTGTATAAGTAAGTTATATCTTATATATACATACATATATGCGTCTTCACCAACCCACATAATATCAGCTTGGTGGAATGTACCAAATCTATTACTGTTGTGGTCAGATATTAGTGCCCCAAGTGGAAATAAGAAGAGTTGTAGACATGTCACCAACTCATAGGTCTTTCCAATAGCACGCCACTGATTTCGATTCGAGTTCAACCACTGCCAGCCACTTTCCACTACGTCGTCACTGAACCCGGAGAGCGTCCTATTCTACGTTTGCTATGTACCTAAGTATCTGTAAACGTGTTCGTGACACTGTTCCCATGTACATACATATATCCCTTTAGTTATTAAGACGAGGGTTGGTGGAAATGCACGCTTCCAGCTTTGCGGTGGCGTAGTAAGGATAATCTTCGCACCTGAGAAGTGCAATTAATAATGGACGGGCAGAGCTTAGTTGGTGCTAAGATTGTGCAAATACTGTGGAGATTACGATAGGGGTGAGCGATTGATGGCATTAGCTGAGGTTGTGTCAACATGTGTGGATTGTATCAGTACAGATGCTCCCTATTTTCTTATTATATTATATCATCTCATTCTAATCTATTGTTTAGTCATTTAAAAAACGTAACATCACGCTTGTAATCCCTGAAGAGGTAGGCAGAGAAATGTAGTCTACTCTCACTTTTCACAAGTCACGGTTACATCCTATTATGGAGTAGGTGGTAAGTCTATTGCCATACACCGGGCACTAGTCCAGACTCCGAGCCACTACTAGAAGTTTCAACTAGAAAATGTATGTTAGAAAAATTCAATAGTACCTGAACCGGGATTTGATTGTTGTGTCAAATAATTAATATTTGCTAAACTGTATTTTTTTATTAGACAGAGTAACAAAAGAGCAGCCAGGAACCACAAGTAGCCGCTGCCGCCCACTACATTAGCAATAAAGCTCGAATAGGACTGTAAGATTAGCAATAAGACTGTGTAAGTCTCAGTTGGTGCTCGATAGTCACTATTGGATAAAATTTTGTACCAATATTTGGCTGAATTCTTATTTTTGTAATTTTAACACGAGATGGCGTCACCTGTTTGTCTCTCCGTCAACTTGTTCACTTACTGTGCAACGTATGTTATTTTGTAAATAAATACTTTTCTTGAGTTAGTTCGAACAAGGGAAGTCTTATACATATTTCGTTCAAATATCAATTGTTATTTATATTGTGCTTATTTTAGTAAGTTAAGAAAAGGATGGGGGCAAGGATAGGGGATGAATTTGATAGTTTGGAAGGTTAATTTTTATATAATTCATGTAAGTGCCTCATGATACAGATATGATATGATACAGATATAAGGCACTCGGTGGTGTTTGTCTACCCCGTAAGAGACCTGGCGTGAAGATATGTATATATGTAGTGTTACCCAGTGTGATGCATTGAAACTACGCGGTGAGCCTTATGTCTTGGGTATATTTGTAGACTGTATGGCAACAGACTCACCACTTATTCCATATTGGGACGTCAACGTAACTGGTGAAACGTGGGACTGTACTAAACTCCTTTGCCTACCTCTCCGGGGATTAGAGGCGTGAAGTTACGTTTTACGTTTGATAAGGTGTTGGAAAGCTTCGTAAGCTTCCTCCATTATGTTGACTCTACCAGACGCTACTGCTCCACAGAGGTGGTACACTACTAGTCTTGGGTATAATTTTGATTAATCATCATCAACCAGAACCATCGGATCATGTTGAGAGAATGGCTGATGAAAGAATGACGAAGCAGATTTACGATGTGAATGTTGACGGACGCAAGTGTCAAGGGAGGCTGAGTCTCACCTATCTTGACCAAATAGACTAGATACTACCTGATGGGGGAGTCAGAAGTCTTCAAAGCCTTTGTGTGTGTATGAAGAGAGTGATGAATATAAAAGAAGCTGCCGCGATTCTTCTACATTCTTCACTCTTTTTAAGGATATACATATTTGGGACTCGATGCTCCAGGGTACCTCGTGAGGGACCTGGCGTGAAGATATGACATTGTTGTTATCATTGACCCCTTCATTGTTTCCCTGTTCGACGGTAATTGTCAGAATGAACACATGAAAAAGATAGCTGTTTATAAATTATGTTGCATTTCATAGTAAATTGTATTTTTGACCTGCAATTGATCAGAGTTATATGGCGTCTATCAAACCGGCTCTTGTTCAGTTGCAAAAACGTACGCAATGATGGTACGCATTCTTATGTAAACGAATATCTGACTTTTTAATTTTTTAAATAAGATTTAACCATGATGAAAGTATGTATCAGCTTCACTTTTGCAAACATTTTGAAATAGCCCGACTAGCCTAGCCGATAAACGATAAACGGGATAAACGGCGATAAACGGGATAAACGGGAGCGATAAACGGTAGGAACTAGCGATAAACGGGAGCCCTTGAAGCAGGAACTTGGATAGGTCCCATACTTTGCTACCTTGACAAAACGTGTGTGAGTTACGCCGGTACATATTTAAGCATTTATATATATGCATACGGTACCTTTAATAGTAAAACAGATTCAACCATTTTAAACAACTATAATTTTTATTGTTATAAACAGCTATAATTTTTATTGAGCTTCTTATTTTTAAAAGTCGAATTATTATAATGTATAATAAAATTGTTAAACCAAAACTTAGGTTAAACTTAAACTTAGTTATATAGGTCAAAGACATACAATTTAGATATTTTATTGTATTTCACGTTAAATCATTGGCGTCAGCCTCTTTCAGTACACTGTTGACCCTCTCAGAAGCGCCATCGGGCGTCCCAGTCGGCGGGCCTTTACATATACACACAATAAATTGGTAATTGGATATGTTGGTCTAAAATTACATATGGACAGTAAATCATCATGTAGAAATGTAGAGTGATCACCTAAGGTAGTCTTACTCGTAGCCACAATCGCAGCTGTAATTCATGAATGTTAACTCTCACAAATTGCCGATGCAAACCCAAAATCGTGTTACGACGTAATGGAAAAGGCCGAGTTTATAATCATCGACGGGCATACAATATTTACGCATACTTTATCGTCAATCAATAATTAATATCTGGAGGCTGGACGGGTGAGACGCTCCCGAATTTCGCCGGGAATGATGGGGAGATCGCGTTCGAGTAATCGAACCGGCAAAAAATAAAAAATGAAACAAATACGAAATACTCCATTACCGGCGCTCGGAAACCCGTGGAGACAAGTGCCATGCGTAATTTTTTTCATAAAATGTTACATTCATTATGCTAAATGAACACAATATGAAAGGTGTCCCAAACTGGAACTTAAGTTGGTAAAGTCGACTTGGGCTTTTAAAATGGATTTTAGGAGAGCAAGTCAACTTCAACTGCCCGTGGTGCACCCTGCTATACAACAAATGGTATAACGTAGTCTACCTAGACACGCCTAAACGTCCTTCCTGTTGACGGGCAGCGGATTAGGTGGTGCGAAAAGCTGTGATCGGTGAACCCCAACCCGCATGCCAAGCGTGAAAATTATGGGCACAAAGTCCTCTAAGGGAGGAGCTTTATCCACCAGTGGACTAAAATAGAATGACGATGATGATGAACAGAATTATCGAATGAATCGTTTTACTATCAGAAACGGATCTCCTTTCAGAATAAAAAGAGTTAATTCCATGTCAATGAAATCAATGTTGTAGGATAAGTACCTCATACTAAGGACTTCCATAATTGAAAAAAATCAGCTCATTAAGGGGAATAAAGATTGTTACGACTCTATACCACTTCTGTTCCCTTACCGGCATTACGTATGCAGGGCGCGGCCACGTCAGCTATTCGCTTCTGGCCGAGGGCTAAGCCATTCAAGGCTAAAACTCGGGGCCAGTTTTTGGCTGCGACCTGATCCACTGCGCCCCGGTACCTGCAGCATTCCGGCTTCTGGATTTGATGCCTCAGCATGCCTCCATCCTGTTTGAAGAACACGACATGTGCGTTTTTTCAAAACGACTTATTGATACTGTGTATGTTGGGACGAAGGTATAATAACGACAAATATCTTGGGACATCTTCACACACGGATTGAAACTAACTAGTCAGAAATCTAATCGTCTCAAAATAGTGAGAGCCTATGTTATGGTCACCAATCGGTTTTTAATACTTTCCTTCATTGTTACGGTAAGAGATATTTAATCTCGATAACGCATATTTCAGTAAAAAATAAATGCGTCGAAGGATTTGAACCTAAGACCCGAGAAATTGGAATTTGTATTTCAAGCGACTGAGCTATTGATTTCTTCGTTAACTTGTGACCACAATTACACAATTAATACGATCTCATTTGTTAAAACAGCTCCAAAAATAAAAAAAAAAACACCGCAAAACGAGAATAAAACTTTCGTACTAAACACAAAAAATGCGCTATCAATAATTGCGCGCGTAAAACACAATGGGGTTGTTAATTGGTGGTAGCCCGTCAGCTGTCGTCTGCGTACGCGCAGGCTCGAGTGACAAAACCACCCCTCATTATAATCCACGTTTAGTCTACGTGCCGGTCATACACTCTACCTCTTTATTTACTCCACGTCGCCTTACTCTAAGTCGATTTATTTCATTTTCGAGTATATTTGCAAGTATGCTTTGAAGTGCTTATAGTCCAGATGTGGTAGCATACTGCAATGGTTTGTTGGTTAAATAATGTTGATGCGGTTGATATTTGGAAGGATAGTCGTTAGCGAATGCGACGTATGCGAATGTGTGTTTCGGTATACACTTACAATAACAACTTACAGACGTTACACTAGTATTTTAATATGGTAATATCTGGCTCCTACGGGGTAGGCAGAGGGCATCGTGTGCCAAATGTCTTAATCCTTACAAACCTGACGTACTGCTACATTAATTACTCTCTTCGTACTTCCTTTGGACTTCCTCGTCCGCTATCTGACCAATTAGGTCAAGACAGGTTTGTCTTAGTATCTGTGTGTATTTCTTAATTAACAGAAAAGCCTTAATTTGTTATTAATATTCACCTCTTCCCCCGGGATCTTATGCCTAGTGAGGCGTGAGGGGTAAGGTGTTTCCTGTCATGGGTAATGTAGAGCGAAGTCAATGTTTTTTATTTCGAGTCGCCTTTGTCGTAATTTTTTATAAAATCATGTTCTCGTGTAGCTCTCTACTTATTAACAAAGCTCATGATATTAGTAATAAGTACATATATATATGTACAGAATCTATATATTCTTGTACAGTGTACATATGTATATTTGGCAGAGATCTGTGCCTACACCTTAGGGGACCCGGCTTAAGGTTACTCCAATATATTAATAGTAGTTATAAAGTTCTAAACTTTTGTGATTTCATTACTCCTCGTAGAGTGTTGTAAAACAGCGATACAGACTACATAATTAGCACATAATGTAATTATTGCATATATATGTAAATATTTGACATCGTGCCTTTAATCCTCGAAGAGGTAGGCAGAGGAGTTTAGTAAGTTTCACCAGTTACGTTTACGACCCAT
The DNA here is from genome assembly GCA_018237585.1 of Apyrrothrix maculosa. Taxonomy (NCBI): domain Eukaryota; kingdom Metazoa; phylum Arthropoda; class Insecta; order Lepidoptera; family Hesperiidae; genus Apyrrothrix; species Apyrrothrix maculosa. The sequence continues at coordinate 1,058 of DVOY01000471.1, read as the reverse complement.
TACGAAATAGATGGTGAGTCTATTGCCATTCACTGGGCACAAATCCAGACTCCGAGTCCCTGCTAGATATTGAAAGTTAGAAAAATTCAGTAGTACCTGACCCGGGATGTGAACCCGGGACGTCAGTCGCGCTAGCAACCAATGCGGCCAACGAGGCAGTCAATATAACAAATTGAGGAAAATATTTTTTTAGGTATTACAATACTTATCGAATGGTAAATTCTCTTACATTAGGCATGTATAATGTATGTATTAACAATAGGTCTCGTTGACTGTCTTTTTAAATTTTGAATCATCATAATCGTGTTCCAATGATGAGGAAAACCCTTAAAATTATTTTCTTATAATATCGTATCGTATTATAACATCGTACTGTTAGAAAACGAATACAGAAAAGTGTATGCTGGACAAATAGAATACATGAAAATCAAGAAAAACACTGTCTGTTTACTTCAATTATTATATTCTATTTCTAATTGCTATACAGAAATGAAACTAAACCAAAATTACTGTTGTACATAGTTACTATAGTAATTTCCTACGGCTGACAAAATGAAACATAGGCCGCTTGCACACAGAACGCCCGGCGGTGCGGTTACGTGCAGTTACAAGAATCGCTTCTATTATTATTATTCAGGCGGTTCCTGGCAGACCAAGTGTGCATTGTGCTTAAAACAAAGGGTCCTCGACAACACTCGAGCTTAATTTTGGAGTGCGAGTTAGTATTTGAATTGGTTTTAATCGTGGGATAAACAAAAGGGAGGGCGCAGTGGCGCGGAGCGACACGCCCAGACCATGTGCGCTGCACTTGTTGAATACGTAAAATTGTTTTATACTACGATTAATATTTAATAAAAATTAATATGCTTTTGTTATTATTATATATTTACGCCAGGTCACTTACAAGGTAGGCACAGAGCAGCGAGTGCCAAATATCTATATTCTTACAGATCTGACTTATTTCTTCTACGTTCATCGCTCATAATTAAATAATTCGACTTATTAAGTACAATGTACGCGGCAGAGAATGTTATCGCCACGACCAATTAAACGTGCAG
>DVOY01000470.1:0-11456 GCA_018237585.1 Apyrrothrix maculosa | reverse complement strand
CTAAGAAAGAAACAGTTTGATGGTGACAAAATAATGACAAGCAACTGTATGATTGTACCATTTTAATAATATTTATCATCATCATCTACAGCCTGTATAGGTCCACTTTTCAACATAGGTCTGACAGGTTTTTACCTAGTATCCCCGTGTTGGGCAAGCATGTGGGGGATCACAGATCACTACTACTCACATAGGCATACTGCTGCCTGTCAACACCAGGACATGTGGTCCCCGTGTAGGCTATGCTATATTACCATCATGTTTTACAACATCCTTCTATCCTGGCACAGGGTTGGTGGATGTATGCATAATTCATTGTTCAAAATTTAACACTTATTTGAAACAAAAAGTAAGTGATATATATTTAGGCATAAAGTTTACAGACATATTACAATACTAATTTCTGTTATCTTTCCTTAGTGGCATGCCTTCTTTTTATTTGGACCGGAATAATTTTACACTATAAGTGATAATGACTCAATGTCAAATGCAACATAAATAATGTGTGTTACTTTTGCATTATAAATCACATATTAGAATAAGGAAAACCAAAATGTGGTTTAAAGGGCACACTGAGCAGTGGATCCCAGCCTGTTATTAGAAAGCAATTATAGAACATTGTGGTTTTCAGGTTATTTTAATGACATGTCATAACTGTTTGAGGCTGAACAAGATGATGATATTTTATGGTGGAGTTTATATGGTAAAATAACTTAATAATAAATATATTTTTGTTTCTATAAGATGTACAAATAAATGTTCGACAATAAAAATAAGATGCTTTGAACTGCATATATTGAACAAGTTAGATGGTGATCAATATTATAAATCACATGATGTGATGATATTAAAAACTTTTACTAATTGCCAGTCAAAGTTCCTTGCTCAGCAAGGAATTGCTGTGTAACTGCTGACATAAAATCAAGACATTAAAAACATTGATTGCCTTGTTGGTTGTGTTGGTTGGAGGAACGACTGCTGATCAAGAGGGCCTGGGTTCAAATCCTGGATCAGGTACTACTGCAATTTTCTAACTTAGATTTTCTAGTAGAAATTTCTAGCAGTTTCTCGGAGTCTAGATTTGTGCCTGGTGTATAGAAATAGACTCACCACCTATTCCACAATGGGACATAAATGTAACTGGTGAATCAGGAATGTACTATACTCCTCTGCCTATCTCTTCAGGGATTACAAATGTTATGTTACCTTTACATTAAAAACAATCTGCTTACTGATTACATGCTCGGATATTATTATCACAACTATATCTAAAAAAAAATACCTTTGACTGGTTCTATTTTCGGAGTAAGTGTTGTAATTGCTTCAGTTAGATTTTTGGTTGCATTTAGTGGTACTACTGGGGTAGGCAATGGTTTTGAGTCCTCAAAGGTTCCTTCGCTGTGTCCAACCTGTTTCATCGTTTCTTTCTCATTCGCGTCTGAGTCTTTCACTTCGTCAATTTCAGTATCCTTATGGAGTATTGTCGTATCGCCGGCACTCTGTATGGCTTGACGCTTTGAAAGCATCAATTTCGCCGTATTGTGTAGCGACGGCCACAGTGTAAACGCATCGTCCAAATCCCCTTTATACCCCAAACCGACATGAACATCTTTTGTTGTTATGACACAAGCAACTCCACATAATAACAAAACAGAATGTGATAACATATTACAATATTCAATTAATCCTTCGTTCAGAAGTAAATATATTTGATGGTACAATATTTATACCATAATTCAAAATCAAACACGATGTTCGCTCATGCTTCAGCAATTTGCAATACAATCAAATCTGCCCGAGCAAATATATACACACGATCCTATTAAAACAAACACAAAATTGAACTAAAATTAAGAAAAACACAAACACTTTAACCTAACTAATTAGGTTTATGACTTCATCTGATGTCTGAGAAACTTCTTAAATATTAAGGAAAATAACATCATTCTGGCATTCTGTACTAAAGTATTCGCATTATTTATTATGACTTTGACGTTGCAGTAGTGTTGCCCTTGTTCATTTGATTTATTCATAGTTGAAGTAAAAGACGTGGTAAAGCGACGCCCATACCACTAAAGAGTACAATTGCATTTATATTATATTATCCAATCCCTTATTCTTAAGGTAAACAATCCATGTGAATATATTTCTGAATTTTTTTGGAACTCATATGCACGGTTCAAATTGAACGGCCATTAGTATTTTTTAATTAGTCATTTTTATTGCTACCACAGCAAAAAATACATGATAAGTACACATTATACTACTTATAGTGTTTTTAATATTACAATATATGTGAGGATACAACGGTGTTAAATAACTAGGTTTATTCTATTACATGGTTTCTTCCGATGGCGATATTTGAAGTTCAGCCTTCGAATAGCTATGAGTCACTTTTTATTTATATGTGAATGCATTGTAAATAATAAGAAAGCTATTTTCTTTTAATTTAATTGTCAAATGACAATTGACTGCCTCGTTGGTCGTGTTGGTTGCAAACGCGACTGCCGATCGAGAGGTCCTGTGTTCAAATCCCGGGTCGGATACCGCGGGATTTTTCTAAAAATTAGAATTTCCAGTAGTTGCGTGAAGTTTGGACTTGTACCCGGTGTATGGCAATAGACTCACCACTTATTCCTTAATAGGAGGTAAACGTAACTGGTGAAATGTGTGAGTGTACTACACTCCTCTGGCTACCTCTACGGAAATTACAGGCGTAGTGTTACGCATAATTGACAAACCATTTAAAGTTTTCAATGAAATAAATAATTGTCTGTACTCGTACCCTAACATTATTAAAAGAGTTTTAAAGGTAATATAACGCCTGTAATCCCCGAAAAGGTAAACAGAGTAATGTAGTACACTCTCCTGTTTCACTGGTGCCGTTTAAACAGTTTTAATTTTTTTTAATATTTCCTTACATGTGTAGAGTGTACCCTTACTAAGACTAATCCAATAAAGATTATAAAATGTACAGTACAGGCAAAACGTTAAATTTATTACATTTTGAACAGTTGCAACTGTTGTTAAAATACAAGACGGCGATCTTTAAAATATCCATCATAATATTTCAGTTCAGATGCCATTTAGTCACAATGAAACAAACAATTTATCATTGAGGTTCTTTAAGCCTCCCACTTCGGAACCTTTGGGGTGTTAGATTTGAAAGGAAAAGTTTCATAATAATATATGTACATATAAAACTTACTTACTATTTTTACTACTTAACCGTTAGATAAATAATGTATTTAATAATGAATGTGGTAAGTAAAGAGGACGATGGGTATAAGTAAATAAAACGCACAATCTACGTTTATTAATTATTCGATTTATTCAAATAGACATTTATATTTTTATTAATTATAATTATATATTTTAAAGTAGAGTTCCAAATTTTTAATTTTTGGTATCTATTTAACACTGATCGAGTATCCACAAAATTAAACCTAAATATACGAACATCGGTACACTTTGTCCAAACATTTAGGTACACAGTAAATATTACCTACAAAATTGAACGAGTTAGAAATAGTATAGGTTTATCAAAGGACTTACTATTTAATTTTAAGAATTGTTAAAATACCGGCAGTGATTAAACAAGCCTAACGCGCAATCTGTTCTAAATACGAAACACATTCGTGAATATTCTTAAGACCAAGAGCAGTTACCCACTTCCCAAAATTACTGATATTCATTCTTGTCACTAATAACCGTTCGGTAAAACACCATTTGCCGAGAACCCACTAAAAATCTAACAATAGAGACCTTGTTCAATACCGATTTAACAAACGGCTGTAAGTGTTTAAAACTTCACGTGGGTTGCAACATACTTAAACTCCAGACGACAAAAAAGCAAAACCTTTCTAGTCGGAGTTACCATCCTATACTGTTGATGTTACCAATATAATTGGGAAGTGTGTATTAATTGATAAGTTCACAAATATCAATGTGATACATCTTTACATGATTTCAATTATGATATTATATTATGTTACTATTTAAATATATTAGACCATTCAAAAAAGTCGGCTACACTCACTTGAAAAACTCACGTTATGAGCACACAAAACATCAAGATTCTAGAACAAATTACAATTAAACCTTAATATTAAATACAAAAATTAATAAATACTTTATAAATAATTTTGTACCGACTATTTTATACAAAATCCATAATGTAGAAATGATATTGCGCGAATACGCTTTTGTCAACACCATACGTACAGATGCCTACCGTGTAAAATTAGTCAGCCTATAAAAATAGATTGCACATAAAAATATTACGAAAATATTTGTAGTAGATAATTTATTGCAACGCACTCACACATAGAACGTATAGCCGTTTGTGATAATAATTGCCGCAATTGAATTTTTTTTAAGTATTATGTCTGCGGCAAAATTACTATACACAAATATCTTGCCATCTGTCGCCAACTTTAAACGATTCCATCAGTTTCAGATTACAGTCCAAATTGTCATATTTTCATAAGATATGTGGTGTTTTACATAAAAACAAACTTTATCAATGTGTATCAATTACACTTATTTGAACTGTAAGTGAAATCTGTTTCCAGCCATTGGGTGCCTCCTTTAAATTACATAAACTTTACGCTTAAGTTTACATTATTTCGAACATTGTTCGATTCTCCCAGTAATTCCACGTAGCAGTTGCAATAATCTCACCACAATTAATTAAATTGGTGTTTATATTATCAGAATACAGCTAAACAAATAAGTACGAAGTATATATTTCGCTCTAAATTAATTATTGCCAGTGATAGAATACTCAACGAATGTTTGACAAGGATTTTACAGAGGAATCTATTTGTGTATTACCCATGATATTCCCAACTTTTATTAAGTTATACATACCGTCCAATACTTTTTTGTTTATCTCTATTTTAAGAAAACGTGTAAGAAGAGTCATGTAAGTACGCTAAGTAATGAAAAATGTGCGACGTGCTGTCAAAATTTTCAATTTTATGGCCCCTTGCGATATTAATATCTTAAAATCATACTTTGCTCAATAAATCCATATGAAGCAGTTCTTGCAGCTCGTAACGCACGGTCCTATAAAGTTCCTTTCCTTTCCATTATTTAAGTACAATGAAAATATGTAGATACAAACCCTCTTACGTTTAAAAACCGTTTGTTAAACTTCAAGATATAATCTACACGCTTAGCCTAAATATTAAGTTGGCTAATAAATTTTCTGAAAGTTTAATGTAGCGATTAGTATCTCTAATATTAAAAATATTCTACGTTTTCAAATACATAAATCGTTTAGATATATTATATTATAATCCCTACAATATAGACGTAGATATATCTATGTGTTACAGAACCGAGACTGCCAGTAATGTAAACATCAAAAGAACCCAAAAGATAGACAAACGCAATAAATGTAAAATATTGTCCAAATTTTAATAAAGTCTTAACGCTAAACCATGGCACACAAATTATTTCTAACACAGGAGGGAACGCTTCACAACTGGATTCTTGTTTTACGTTGATTGTAGTTATTGTTCCGCCGAGAAAGAATTTTATATGTCAATAATGGCAACATTTAGAAATCTGAGCAATTTTACCTTTTATATTATTTTATCAGTTACAACTGTAAAGTTTGTTTCTTTAAAGTCTCCAAACTCAGTCTTCCAAGAAACCTAAATTGTATCGCGTGAATAATATAAAAAGATCGTGGAATGTGAAAGAAGAGAACATGAAAAATATCTACCATAATTAAAATGAAATAACAGAAATAAAGTGTCTCGTGGCAATAAAGAACTACACTCGTACGTGTTACCTATGATGTACTCCGGGAGAGCAAATACATCAATATCTACTGTGTCAAATAATGTCATATATCGCCCTACGTCACACCTAAACCTACGATAATATTAAAGTAGCGAGATGATTTTAAATCTGACAACAAACTTCTTCACTCTACGTACTGAAATGCTGTCCCGGACTAGGACGAAATGTATACTTTGTCCAGTTATGTCTAGGATCAAAATAAAATTTGAAGATTGTAAGTCGATCTTCGATATTTGCCGTATCCGTGAGCTCACTCCAGACGCGCTTTGTAGCTAGTCTTCCAGATTTCAGCTAGAGTCACAGCGGAGTGGAAACGATGGAAGATGCAAAGCGGCAGAGTGAAGCGCTGTACAAGAGACCAAGCCACGAATCCATAGAAGTCCAGTTGAACCTAAAAAGAATATGGTAAGTATTAAATAATGCAAATTAATAATGTTTTGTTTAATTTTATTTTTGTATAAATGTTTCTATACCGGGTTTGCAAGAACTTTTTGAGCTTCAACGGTATAAATTAACCACATGGTAACGTTGCAGATAAGTAAGAAGGTTACGGCTTGACGAGCGGGCTTACTACGTTCCTGTTCAGGGAGGTGCACGCGGCGACGAGATACATCTGCGATAAACAGTAACTGGAGAACCACCTGAAATCAAGTAAAGAACACAGTATGTTTTAATCTTAATTCAAATCATAGTACATTTAAAAAAATCATAAATAATTTATATAGTTGTCTATACCGTTATAAGAACAGAAATATATGCTCACCTGAAGAACGCTCAAGCAACCAGTTATCATGACCAACAAATTGGGCTCATGAGTAAACGCACCCATTCCACCAGCAATCACACTGAACACCGCGTACACAAAAAGACCAAAAGCAGAGACGCGGAGCAAGATGTCGTTCAGGTCCGATTGTTCTTCAGAGCGGAACTTCAGTGATTGCACCCTGCGAAGAGGTTCGGTACAGGAAGAAGGATTTGAGCTCCATTTCATTTCTCTACTTCTACTTATTTTAATAAAAATATGGAGGAACCAAAGATGGTGAATGGAAAGTTAAACAAAGAAAGATATATATATATACCAAAAAACAGTTAAGTTACCGGTAAAGGGTAAAAATAAATGCGAGGTATGACAAATATTTGAAATGGCACAAAGCATGTGCATGTAATTTATATTGGAGCCAAAATAGACAAGGATAGAGGGAAAATCAGGGCCAACGAAAAGGTAAAAGGATGGAAAGAAAAACATCAACATAAAAAAATGGATCAACTAATAAAACATATCTAATAATGACTACAAGGATGACTACAGACGTTAAAAAATAGATGAAAAAATATGTCAGTATTAGTAGGTCTCGAATATTATCTACTTAAATATCAGTTACTTTGGACACCCACACAATATTTAGACTGATAACAGAATTGTTATAAAATGTCAATATAGCATGTAATGTCTTACCGTATAAATCCAATTAAAATTGCCAGGATCGACAGAACCATTAACGCGCAATGGGACACATCAGCCAAATAAATGGACAGGCGTTTCAAATCCTGGTGTCTTATCAGGACGAAGAACAAGATCAAGCAGATGAGAGACGCGACCAGGAGAAGCAGTCCACAGAAAAGTCCCTTTGACGCTCCGGCACAGTCCACACGGTTGCCACGTTGAGCCGCCGCCAACGCCGCCGCCCTGCGGGAGAGAACAGCCTCCAAACGTCTTTCCAGATCTTCGTCGTTGGCCACACTGTAACCAAACCCGTACGCATACATCAATTACGCATGCGACAATTAACTTCGTCTTGCAATAATTGTATAGAATGAATTTAATGCACAACTAATTCTAAACTATTGTTTTTAATTTGTGAAAATGTGCTGATGAATGCTACACATCGTGTTAGTATTATGTACGAGTTTGTTACTATTCATAACATATATGACAAACGCATATCGTACAAACCTGGGATAGCGACCAATATGCTTCCACATCACATAGATGACAGCTGCGCCAATAAGAGAGTACTCGATGATGAATGGATAGAGGTAAGGAGCCGAGTCGGTGACGATAGTACCCATAATAGGATTCCTTCCACAAACAGTGCTATTGTCAATATTCGCAATTAAAGCAGCAGGGTTCAAGTTGTCAAAGGACTCAAAAATCTCCGTACTGTTGTTAGCTGAAACGATACGTTACATTTATTGATTAAATTATACTTTCCATAATTACAAGTGATGTAAAACAGTACGCAAATAAAACTCTGTCAAAATCATGCTTAATATAAAGACGCTAACAATGGAACGATTTGTGCACCTAAGGGTACCTACTAGTGAATAATACACAAAAAATTGCAAAGAAAATGTGCAACGGCCGGTAACTCAATGATAATACTGTGATCGGCACTCCAACGACAAACCTGGCGAATGTGGTGGTTCATCAACGCGATACGTTTCAACACTATTGCCCCACTCGTCTCTATCAGTAGCCAACCATCCAGTATTTGTAGGTGCTACGATAGTGGTCACAGTGCTTACAATCGGTTTCACTGTTGTTGAATAAAACCACTGGAATACTTCCAGCATAGCCGTTTGAGTTTGTGTCGCTTTCTCAGCTTCATTTGTAATGGGCGCAACAGTGGAAGTAGTCGGGAAGGGATTATCATTCGGCCAAACGTCTTTAAACTCATGGCCGTAACCCATCCCGTTATCGTACCCTATAGTACTCTTTATAGCGTCGATCAATTTAGATTTTGGAAGGAAACCACCACCGATATTAAAGTATGGTGAAGGAGTAGTCACTGAAAATGTAGCCCAGAATGCATCGTTATTAAAATACATGCAAGAAGGATTATTTTCGGGTATTGAGGATGTACTGTGAATGATTATTTAATGTTTAATTCGATCTAAAGACAGCAATTCTCTTAGTTGATTTATACTTACTTGTTGTAGGGATCGTTGTAGGAGCAGTAGTTGTGCTAGTAACAGCTTTTAGAATTTGATCGCCGGTACTTTTTGCAACATTCGCTGCAGTTGCTGCAACGGTTGTTGCGGCAGTAGTTGCTGCTCCAAATACTTTTCCAGAATGTCTTAAGGTATGTTTTCGAATAACTCCTAAAATATAAAATGAACATAAGCAATTTGATTACTTGATAATTTTAATCATTGAACAACAGAAAACTTACTTCCAAGAACTCCTTCTCCAGGCACTCCTTGAGGGTTCCTCACGTGGTAGTCGGTAATTTCTTTCAGCGATTCTAATACCAAAGTGCGAATCCATACACATATATTTGTCGCAACTACATGCATCAGTCCGAATCTCGCTATTACTTTAAAGCGATGAATATTGAGCTGAAGTAAAATTTATACTGTTATAATATTACTGTTTTTAAATAACATAATGTTTGTTATATTTTTCAATGAATGCTCACCCGTGAATTCATAAATATGAAGTACATTTGCATGAAAGTGAATACCATCTGTAAGACCGGGTTTATGCCTTTCAGAATGAGGTAGCATGGAGAATCCAGCGGTAGCTCAAAGAAGGTTCCGAATTCCAATCCATTGTAGACCATTGTACCCAGGCCGAACGCTACAAAAGTACAATTATGTAACAGATTAATTTCCGTATATAACTTAACACGCTACATTTAACTGTAAATAATATTAATTTTATTGAAATACTAACCAATAGCACCGATGCGAAGGAAGAAACTTCCATGGCTGTGTTCATTCTGAGAAGTTTTTCGGCGTCGTAGAGGTCTTGCAACGGGTCCAGCTTCCAGCTCCACCACGTCTTGTTGCTATATACAACACACGAAAACATACGAATACAGAAACACACAGGCTTCACAAGCAATCAAACGTTGATGATATCCTGGTGTAAAATGCACATACATTGACGAGCGAAGTTCACTACGAAGACACGACAAAATATATACATTCGAGTAGACGGGGTTTGTAAGGTCCTTATGATTTTAATACTAATGACTGAATACTAGCCGAGTCTTTAGTAGTCATTTTCATAAGTATAAATGTTATTATTGTGATACTTAAAGTAATAGATGACTTTTCTAAATAGCAAATGAGTGGAGTAGCAGGTAAAACTCAAGCACTATAGTTCCATATAGGCGAACAACAAACTACAAACAGCACATCCAAAGCTTTCCGCAATTGTAATGATACACAAGTATTCAAGCAGGATGCGTCAAGATAACCTCACCTGTTCGGACGCATACAATTGCGCCATTTGCATTTGTAATTGTTGTTGACGAACTTTATCGCGCATCTTACGGGGATACACCTCCTGCCCAAATGATATGGAAAAAACAAAAAGTAGCCAGCGTAAACAAAAAAGGGGTCATGCGGCCAGTCACGTCCTAACAAAGCATTTACATAAAAGTGGTTTAAGTGAACGCTAAGTAACGTGTGCTACATATATAAGCACAATCGTAAAAGAACACGGAATTTAAATTAATAGTAGTATATTAAACGTATAGAGTTAACCAACACTCAACGACACTGGAAAGCGAAAAGGGTAACGAAATAATGTTAAAATAAAAAATAACGGATGTGCTGATGATGTGCTGTGATATAAGGGCCAATTAACTTCACTCACCTGGAATTGACTTTGTTTCTTGCTCTCTTTGGTAGTCTTTTCCTTTCCAGCATCCTTATTCTTATCCTTCGACTTTCCATCTTTCTTGCCGTCTTTCTTTCCATCCTTGCCGTCTTTTCCTTCTTTACCATCTTTGCTTTCTTTGTCTTTGGTTTTCTTTTCTTTTTCCTTCTTCTGTTTCTTCTCTTTCGGCGGAGGTTTTGGTTTTGGAGGACTGCCACTGCAGCAGGCACTCTCTGCATATTATTATTTTGACACATTAACAATTAAATGTTTATTTATATATTCAAGAATTTAAGTTAAGCCTCAATGAAACACCACACCATATTTGTTGGTATGTATAACAATGTAAATTGAATATTCATGTAATAGTATTTTTTTGTTTGAGCGGAAAAAGGTGCCGCGGTATTTGCATATAGTGTACATATCCCGCCATAGGTACAATTTTCTCGCGGGTTGTAGCAAATTCACTTTACCAACAATTTTATGTAAGCCGATAAACAAACATGCTTAATTCGTTATATTACATGAGGATTGTTTTAATAAAATTATCACATTTATTCAATATTGGGAACGAGAGGATTTTACATTTTTTTATTTACCTTGCAGCAAGAAGCAAAATACATACAGCAAGAACAAAATGCTCATGCCATACAGGTAAGTGAAGAATCCTTCGTAGTAGTACAGGGGTAGGTTGTGGGTGATGACATCGCTGATGACGTACGCGATACACACCACCACCAAGAGCTTGGCGTAGATGAAGCTCGAAATAATGAACAGTGAAGTTCTGTAAAAGAATAAAGGTCTTATTTAATGAAACGTATATTTAACGCGCAAAAAATGGCCAATAACTGTTCTCTTGCACTTTTATAATTTACAACTTTTTTATTTTACATTAATTTTAATACTAATAATTAAATTTAAATTAACATAAATTAAAATATTCAAAATTTATAATTTCAATATATACTTAATTATATATTAATAAGTTTAAAATTTGAAATTTTAATATTTTATTTAATGGCATGAACTAAGC